>JABLUY010000146.1:0-96112 GCA_013306675.1 Thraustochytrium sp. TN22 | reverse complement strand
GGTGAGGCACAGTGCGGAGATCGCAGTCGCCAGCCAGCTCTTGGCCAGTCAGAGGCCGCGCGCGGCGCCCGACCCGGCCAAGCGAGCCAAGGCCGCGAGCAAGCCGCCGGGCAGCCGGGCCGGGCAGCCAGCACCCACCGGGCCACGCACGGCGCACGCACGTGAACGGGTTGGCAGGCAGGCGGACGCAGGCGAACATCTCATCTCCGAGTCTCGCCTGGCTCCAGCTGGTCAGTCATCCGAGTCCGAGTCCGAGTCGCCACGCTCGCCTCCAGTCGCGCCTCGCCTCGCCTCGCCCTCTTGCTCCGTCGCAGCTTCCCGGCGGGCCAAGCCGCCACAGAAGCCGGAGCAGCGCGGAGCAGCTGGCCATGGTGGCTGCTTCCGGCTCGGCCAACGGCCCCGCGCCTTCACGGCCAGTAAGGGCACTGCGCTGCAGCACGGTCAGCCATCCCAAGGCGCGACGGTGCAGTGCAGTGACTGCGCTTCCAACCAGGCTCACCGGCGACCTGCGGCGTGCGCGCTCCTTGCCACTGCAGCCAGCTTGGCCCGCCCCCCGCACATCCGCTGGCTGGAAGCTTTGCAGCTCCGGGCTCACGGGTCTGTCTGCACGCTCCCTCGCGTGCGCGGCGTGGGTGGCACGCACGCGGCGCACGCTCACACGCACGCTCCGCACGCCACGTCACGCACGCATGAGCGAGCGGCCGCGAGACGGGCGAGGCAGGCGAGGCGGGCGAGGCCGGCGCGCGGCAAGGCGCGTCTCGGCGGCGCCTCAGTGAGTTCAGGAAACTCAACTTGCTGCGCTGGACGCCGGCCAGCCAGCGGCGTCCGCAGTGGCCTGGCTTGGCCAGCCATGTCTTGAGTTCTTCAGCATGCCGGTGGGCGCCTTGGGAGCGCAACAAGCAAGGCTCGCCGGCCAGGTCCTCGCGCGCATCGCCGACCCGACCACCCCCTGCGACGCACGCTCGAACCGCCGCAACAAAAGCCTTGGCTCTGCCCCGCCAAGCAGTGCCTTGTCCCGCCGCGCGATCCGCTTCTGCACGTGCTCAGGGGCCACACGAGCTGGGTACAAGGCGTGGCGCTGCACGGGGACCGGATCGTGTCTGGTTCATTTGACAACACGGTGCGCGTGTGGGACGCTCACACCGGCGAGCAGCTGCACGTGCTTGAGGGGCACGAGTGGCCAGTCTACAGCGTGGCTCTGAATGGCGACCGGATCGTCTCTGGGTCGAACGACTTCACGGTGCGCGTGTGGGACGCTCGCTCGGGCGAGCAGCAGCTCGTGCTCGAGGGGCACACCTCCTTGGTCTACAGCGTGGCTCTGTACGGCAACAAGATCGTGTCTGAATCTGCGGACACCACTGTGCGCGTGTGGGATGCTCACACCAGCGACCAGCTGCACGTGCTCGAGGGGCACACAAAGGCCGTCTACAGCGTGTGTTTGGACGGCGGCCGGATCGTGTCTGGAGCCGACGACAGCACGGTGCGCGCGTGGGACGCTTCATCGGGCGAGCAACTGCACGTGCTCGAGGGGCACACTGACTCTGTTTTCAGCGTGGATTTGCACGGCGACCGGAACGTCTCTGGGTCTTCGGACAAGACCGTGCGCGTGTGGGACGTTCACACCGGCGAACAGCTGCATGTACTGGAGGGACACACAGATCCCGTCAACAGCGTGGTTTGGGACGGCGACCGGATTGTGTCTGGGTCAAGAGACAGCAAGGTGCGCATGTGGGACGCGCACACCGGCGACCAGCTGCACGTTTTCGTCGGGCACACGTACCAAGTCAATAGCGTGGCTTTGGGCGGCGACCGGATCGTGTCTGGGTCTGACGACGAGACGGTGCGCGTATGGGACGTTGCGACCGGCGACCAGCTGCACGTGCTCCAAGGGCACACGTTGGAAGTCTACTGCGTGGCGTTGGACGGCGACCGAATCGTGTCTGGCTCGTTCGACAATACGGTGCGTGTGTGGGATACTCACTCCTGCGACCAGCTGCACGTGCTCAAGGGACACACGGATGCCGTCACCAGTGTGGTTTTGGACGGCGACCGGATTGTGTCTGGGTCGTGGGACAGCACGGTGCGCGTGTGGAATGCTCGCATCGGCGTCCAGCTGCACGTGCTCGAGGGCCACCCGTCGTCTGTAAACAGCGTGGCTCTGGCTGGCGACCGGATCGTGTCTGGGTCTGACGACAAGACGGCGCGCATGTGGGACGCTCGCACCGGCGACCAGCTGCTCGTGCTCGAGGGGCACGAGGATGAAGTCTGGATGGCGGCTTTCGACAGCGACCGGATCGTGTCTGGGTCCAAAGACAAGACAGTGCGCGTGTGGGACGCTCGCACCGGCGCCCAGCTGTACGTTCTCGAGGGCCACACGTCATATGTATTATGCGTGACTTTGGACGGCGACCGGATCGTGTCTGGGTCTCTAGACAACACGGTGCGGGTGTGGGAGGCTCGCACTGGCGTCCAGCTCCACCTGCTCGAGGGACACACCAACTCGGTCACGAGCGTGGTCTTGGACGGCGGCATCATCACCAGCAAGGACCGCTCCGGCAAGGTTCTCTACTGGGACCTGAGCAAGCCCAACGCGCGAGTGGATGCGCACGCCCTGGCGACGCGTCTGGACATTGGCCGTGGGGCTCTCTTGGTTGAGGTCTCGCACGGAGTCCAGATCATGCTTGGCGATGCCCGGGTAGGCTTCACAACTGATAATGCGATGCAATCGAACTGTTGCATTCGGCATGGAGCCACCGTCGTCGCAGGGGATGCGTCCGGCATTGTGCACATTCTCAAGATGAAGGGAGCAGCCTCGTTTGCGGAGCACGACGGTTTTGATTGGTAGTTCCATGTGCACATTTTCAAGACGAAGGAAGCCGCCTCGGTTGCGGAGCACTCGGAGATCGACGGTTTTGATTGGTTTCATGCAACACCTGGCACGAATGAAATGTCAACTTGCCGGCGAGCGTCTTGCACGTGGCAGCGTTTCGTAGCAGAAGAAGTACGTCATGGGCTTGTCCGCTTGAGGGGGCGCTTCTCTGACTCAAGGCGCAGGCTGGTTTGTGGCAGCGGTGAGAGGGCACGGACGAAGAATGCGTTTGCGCGACGATATCAGTCCAAAGGACTCGATCGTTCCGATCGACGCGCGTGTGGACGCGCTGAGCGTCGCGCTGTCATACGCTCGCGTGGAGACATTCTCCAACCTGGCGGAGGTCACCAACAGCGACTTGCAAGTATGACTTCGAGGCGTCGCCGATCCACTGTGAACGACAAAGAAGGCTCGCGATGGAGATGCTGGGCTTCGTGCCGACAGGCTGTAGCACCTGCCTTGGCGCAAGCTCCCTCGTCCGCGCCCATGCTGAATCCTGTCAATTCGACGTGTGCCTGACCCGATGAAGCATCGTCAGAATCGTGCGCTGGAGCAGGCAGCGCCGTCATGTACATGATGCGTTTCCGTCACAACGCGACAAGCACGACGATTCTCTCGATGGTGCGATGACGGAGGACCAAGCGCGACGTCGCGCCTAGCTGAGCGATGTGGACGAAGGCGGTGCGACCGTGGCACCAAGAAATTCGACGGACAACAAGAAGGCTTGCCAGAGACGGCAACCAAGCGGAACAAGTGGATACTCCGAGAGCGCGAGTACGAAAGCAGAAAATCATGGTATCACGAGAGTCAACGACGGCGCCCATTCGCCTGGGCCCTCGCTCTCCTGTCCTGCAGGTGGTTCGGGACAAAGCCTACTGCTGCACAGGGCCGCGGCGCGCGAGCTCGAGCACGGCGCGGAAGCTAAAGGGCTCGCTGATGGCCATGTCTGCGAGAACCTTTCGATTGAGGTCGATGTTGGCGACGTCGAGCTGGTTGATGAAGCTCGCGTACGAGACGCCGTGCTCGCGCGTGCCGGCGTTGATCTGTTGGATCCACAGCGCGCGCGCGTCGCGCTTCTTCTCCTTGCGGTTCCTGTAGTTGTGCTCCAGCGCCTTGTCCACGCGCCCGTACATGACGCGCCGGCAGTTCTTCGCCTTGCCGCGGAAGCCCTTGGCCAGCTTCGCGTACTTGACCAGCTTGCTGCTCATGGTGCCGCTGCGCGCGCTCGCGCCTCCTCGCCGCGCCTCGCCGCGCCGCCGCTCGCCCGCCGCGCCTGCCCGCCCGCCCGCCGCGCCGCCCCGTGCCGCTGCCCGCCGCCGCGCGCGCGCAGGCCGCTGCCGCTCTGCGCGCGCCGGCCGCTCGCGGGCGCGGCGCCGCGGCAGCCACAGACAAGCCGCCGCGCCGAGTGGCAGCGGCACTGCCAAGTCACAGTCAGGCTGCGCGCGGTCCACTGTCCTGCCGCGGCAAAGTCCACTTGGCCGGAGGCGCGCAACCACAACTCGCGGGAGGCGCAGTGCCAGTGACGGCCTCGGCCAGACGCAGAGCACTGCCAGCGGCGGCGCCGCAAAGCTGCAACGCGGACGCGCGCGCAGAGGCCACGGCCGCTGCGTGGCGGCGGCGAGCAGATGGTGGCTTGCGTGGCGGGCAGAATGCGTACAGTGAGAGGGAATGCTGGGCGCGGGAGGGATGCTACGGAAGGAGCCTCACTGGACTTGGCACGCTCAAGTTCTCGCTCCGAGGCACCCACGCACTCATCGTCCACATTCGGCGGTCGAACGATGACCATGTCGCGCATCGTGCGGCCTGCTTGGCGTCACGAGCTGCAGGTGGCCAAAGGGGCCGTGGAGGTGTCGTCCGGTTCCGGTTCCTCCCTCGGTGCTGTCACCGGCAGCAGCGAGGGCCACAGCGGCCACCGGCGTCGACCCTCGTTGCACTTGACGAGAACAGACAAGAGTCAGACCTCCTCGCCGCATGTGCCAATGGTCCGAGCTCTGGCTGCAGGGTGCGACAAGGCTGTCCCGCGCGCTGTGATACACGAGCGCTTGTAGCTGCACAAATTGCATAGCCCTCTTGAACCACGTGCCAAAGGACTTCACTCGTCGAGCTTCAGGCCGGCAAAGGGCGTGCCGGCGCCGTCCAGCTCCTCGACGCTGACGCCGGCGGCAGCGAGGGCCAGAGCGTCTTCGACGGCAACGGAGTCCGGTTTGAGGGCCTCAATGTCCTCGTGCTGCGTGGCGGCGTCCTCGGCGTCGTGATCCACGTTTTGGAACCAGAGGTTGTAGCCATAAAAGATGCAGAGCTCCTCGCCGGCGTCAATGTCGCGGGAGGCAATGTAGCGGATCTGCGCTCGCGCTTCGTCGAGGCGAAAGTCGAGGTTGGGTTGGTCGGCATGGTTGAAGAGGCTGCCGACACCGAGCGCCAGGTACTGCGCGCCGCTGCGGCCCTTGAAGAAGTAGTGGTCGAAGATGGTGTGGCAGCCGTGCGCGTCGTACTCGGGTTTGGGGCACACGATGCAGGCGGTGCGTTCGATCTCCTCGCCGCGGCCAATGGGCCTGCGCGCCACTACGGCGCGTCCCTTGCCGTCGAGCTCCTCCACCACCTCGTACGCGTCAGTCCCGAACATGAGCGTCTTGCCGCCGTCGTCGTCGCCCTGCGCTGGCGCTGCACGGCCCACCGGCGCGGCCATGTCTGTGCACTCGACCATGTCTGTCTGCCTGCCGCGTGCCGTCTCGCGCTGTGCTGCGCTGTGCTGCGCTGTGCTGTGCTGCGCTGCGCTGCGCCGCGCAGTGCCGTGCCGTGCCGCGCCGCGCCGTGCCGCGCTGTGTTGCCGTGCAGGTCTGCGGTCCGCCGCCGTTGCTTGCCTTTTTGCGGCTGTAGTAGCCGCGAGCAGCGAGACCACGAGAGTGGTGGCACAGTCGTCAGTGGCAGCGAGGCCCAGCCACCCACCGTGGCCACTGCAAAAGGGCATGCTCCAGGTCGTGCGCTTGGCCCAGCTTGGCCAAAGGAAAACGGAATGAAACGCGACGAAATGGATGATTGATCTCTCGCTGGCAAAGACAACGATTTGCTAGGGGATGCCGAGCTAGGTTTGGCGCTCACGGTGGCGCTCCTCTCGTCTTCTCCCCTCTTTTTCTCAAGCTGGCTGGCTGGCTGGCTGGCTGGCTGGACAGAATTACTCGCGGGGGCCGAAGAGAATGTAGCGGCGCCAGCCGTGGAACTTGCGCACGCCGTTCTCCTGGAGCTTGATCCAGGCCTTGGCAAAGTCCTTGGAGAAGGCCTCCTCGTCCTTGGCGTACTTCTCGACGTAGGTGCGGAACTTGGGGTCCTCGACGAGGGCGAGGTCGGTGGGCAGCATCATGAGGTCGCCGGAGGGGTCCTCGAACTGCTCGGGGCCGTTCCACGGCGCGCCCTTGTGCGTGGTCTTCTTGGTCCACTTCTCCTCAAGAAGGAGGCGGAAGAACTCGCTGGAGAAGGTGGTGGGCGCGCGCGTCCAGGGGCCCTCGTAGCCGCTGGCGAAGGAGTGGCAGCGGCCCAGCGCGTGGGCGCCGGCGAGCGCGACGATCTCCTGGTCGCTGAAGCCCATGCGGTAGAAGATGTCGCGCAGGTGGTCGGCCGGGTTCTTGCCGCGGCCATCGGCGTCCGGCAGGAGGCCGTCGGGCTGGACGTCGTGGCCCTCGTCAAAGTCCTTGCGGCCGGGGCGCCAGTTGGGGAACTCGGGGCCGCCCATCTCCTCGATGGCCACGGTGCCGGCCAGGGACCAGAGGTCACTGTAGGTGAGGCCGGGGAACTGGGACTTGACGACCTCGAGGCGCGCGCGGCCGCGGTCCAGGCCGTTGTTGGCGCCCCAGCCGCCCTCCTCCTTGAAGCGCATGAGGGCGCCCTCGCTGCCGCCCTTGCCGGTGGACTTGTCGTAGGTGCCGGCGTTGTGCCAGGCGAGGCGCACGAAGATGGGGCCGTAGCTGCCGTCGTCGAAGGACTCGTCCTCGAGCACGGCGCGGATGGCCTCGCGCACCTTGTCGTAGTTGACGGGCTCGGCCTTGGTGGGCTGCGCGGCCGTGGCGGACGGCACGCCGGCCTCCTCGGCGGCCAGGGCGGCCTTCTCGCTCTGGGAGGCGCCCGACGCGGCCACGGCGGCCTTCTCGGCCTCGATGTCCTTCTCCAGCCGCTGGCCCAGCTCCTCCACCTCCTGCTTGAGCTGCGACGGGCTCAGGTCCGTGCCCTCCACCTTGGCGCCGGCGCCGGCGCCGGGCTGCTTGCCCTGCAGCTCGTCCACCTTCTTCATGATGTCATCGCGGAAGTAGTACCCGGCGCCGGCCAGGGCCGCCACCAGCAGCAGCCCGCCGCCGCCGCCGCCGCCCGACGGCGCGCCCTCGGGCGGCGGCGGCGGCGGCGCGGGCGCGGCCTTGGCGGCGGCGGCGGCCTGCGCTTCGCCGCCGGCCTTGCCGCCCGCCGCCGCCCCGGTGCTCAGCCCGCGCCGCGCGCCGCGCGCCGCCGCGCGCGCGCGCCACACCAGCCCTGCGCCGCGCATGCTGCTGCCTCCCTGCCGCCGCTCCTGCCCGCGCGCTCGCTGCTCCGCCTCCTCGCCGCGCTCGCCGCGCCAAGGATACAGTTCTGCCTCGCCGCCAGCCTGCTCAGCTGCCTCGGCCTGCCTACTAACTACCTGCAACTCCGGCGAGTCCGGACGGACGACGGCCAGGATCCTCCTGCAAGTGCTTGCGCAAGCGCGCGGCCGCAGCGGCGGCGGCGCTCGTGAGACGGGCCGCGCGCCGGGCGCCCGACGTGAGGGCGGCGAGAGGCCGAGCAGGCCGCTGACCGCGAGCCTGGCCGCGCCCGCTCGCCGCCTCACGGCGCCAGATCCGGGCTCGGACTCGGACGCCGTCGGAGCGGACACCTCGTGATCGCGCAGCTGCGCTTCTGTGGCGAGTGTGCAGAGCCTGAGTGCCGGCCGGCCAGCTGCTCGGAGACCACCGTGACTGTGCTGGCAGGGCTGTCACACGGTGAGGGAAAAGGGCAAGTTGAACGCTGCGGCGAGGTGAACCGTGAGCGCGTTCGCGGCCGAGCACTGGCGAGCGCGACGACTCGGGGGCGAGCGAGGAAGAGCGAGAGAGAGCATCATGTGAAACTTCGTTCAAGAGCGGCCGGAAGAGGCCGGGCCGGAGCCCGAAGACACGGCCAGCGGCTCGAAGGCCGAGGATAGGAGCGCGAGCGGGTCCGCGCGGAACGGCGAATAGGCGGACGTGAATGCGGAGTGCCGCGGCTGTTGGTGCTGCTGCTGCTGCTGCTGTTGGTGCTGCTGCGCCGGCGCAACGTAGCCAGCGGAGAAGGACGGCTCCTGCTGCTCCTGCTGCTGCTGCTGCTGCTGCTGCTGCTGATAGGGATGGTGTTGATAGTAAGGCTGCTGCTGATAGTAAGCCTGCTGCTGGAGCTGCTGCTGCTGCTGCTGCTGCTGCTGCTGCTGGAATTGATACTGCTGCACGAGCATGGGGGCAAAGTCCTTCGCTGGCTCGTGCTGGTCTTCGTGAAAACCGAGTTGCACGGCGCCCGTGGACGCCGGGTACTGCATGCCAGCAAACTGCTGGTGCTGCGGCTGCGCGTGGCAGTACATGGCATCATCAGAGTAGCTGAGGCCAGAGTAGTGCTGCTGCATGGCGTCTGGCCTCGGCGCCATGGCCATCTGAGGCACCTCCGGCTCGTACAGGGTCGGCAGCGGGTGGAAGAGCGCGGCCGTCTCCGGCGACGCGCTGGCGCGACCAAAGGCTGCGACACTGGCGCTGCTGCTGTCCGGTACAGCGCCGCTGTCATGGGGCGAGGATGCCAGCACCCCGGTGCGCATCGAGGACGCGAAGCTGTCCGTGCTCGCGACGCTCGCCAGGCTCGAGGAGCTCATGCTCCCCGACCGGCGCAGATGCATGGGTGACCGGTCGCCACGGGTGTGGTCAAACCCAAAGTCGCCCAAGTCCGGCAAGCTGGCGTGCAGGCTGCTCAGCTCGGGGTACGTACGCGTCGTCTCAAAGCCGCCGCTCGGGTCGCCGTCC
Organism: Thraustochytrium sp. TN22; assembly: GCA_013306675.1. Taxonomy (NCBI): domain Eukaryota; class Bigyra; order Thraustochytrida; family Thraustochytriidae; genus Thraustochytrium; species Thraustochytrium sp. TN22. Next base: position 87,208 of record JABLUY010000146.1, on the reverse strand, counting down.
TCCGGCACCCGGTTCCGGGCACTCAGCACACTCGAGAAGGCGCTTGGGCCGCCAAAGGGCATCGCATTTTGCTGCTGCTGGAGCTGCTGGAGCTGCTGATGCTGCTGGAGCAGCTGGTTCTGCTGGTGCTGTTGGTGAAACGGGAATGCCGCAAAGGAAGCCGCGACCGCCGTCTCGCTATGCCCCGCCATCGGGCCCAACGCTTCCGCTGGCTGCGATTGGAAGGAGGATACCGAGGGCGCACTACGGCACGTGCTAGGCGTTGAGCTCACTGCGTATGCCGGCGCGACGTCCAGCGCCTCGCTGCCAATGTAGAGATGGCGCAGCGCCGCGTGATCGTCCTGGTCGCTGCTCGGCGTCGCACGGAAGGCGTTTTGCTCGGACAAGAGGGAGGCGGCGGAGCGGGCGGTGCCAGGCTCCTTCTCTTCCTCCTCGCCGGCGCAAACGTCCTCAACATCATCCAACAGCGGCGCTGCGGCACTGTGCGGCTCGGCGTCGCCCGTCTCGGGGGTTTCGGGTGTCTCGGGCGACTGCTCGCGCTTGCGCGCAGCGGAGGCCTCGTCGCCGGACTTGGACTCCTCGGCGTCGTCGCCGCCAATCTGCGCCTTCCCAGCAGCCGCATTGCTGTTCTTGTTTGTATTTTGCTGCTGCTGCTGCTGCTGCTGCTGCTGCTTGAGCTTGGCCCTGCGCATGGCCCATTTCTCGAGTTCCGCGGCGCCGTGAGCGAACTGGCACTTCTCGTAGTACGGGCAAGTCTGCGTCTTCATCCAGTTCTTGCACATCTTTGCCTTGTAGCGCGCGTTGTGCACCGGGCCTGTGGTCTTCTTGCGCGGGCCGGACTTTGATGCGGCCGCGGGTTGCGAGGTCTGAGGCTGCAGCTGCTGCTGCGGCGGCTGCTGCTGCGGCGGCGGCTGCTGCTGCTGCTGCTGCTGAGACTGAAGCTGGGACGAGGGCGGCGAGGTCTTGCCGGAGGCAGCCACCTGCGATGCGAGCGGCTTGCTCACCTCGACGCGAGAGGCGGTGCCATCTGTGGCCGTCTGCTGATGTTCCTTGCGCGCCTTGTTGGTCTGCGGTCCCAGCTGCTTGCCGGGCGGCCCGTTGCGCCAGGCGCCCCAGGCGCTGGCGCCTGCGCTGGCACTGGCGCTCGCGCTGGCGCTGGCGCTCGCGAGGCTCGCGCGCGTCGTTGCCTCGGTGCCCTTGACGCCCGACATGGCGCCAAGGGGCTCCGCGCTCGTGCCGCTGTTGCGCTCTGTCTGTTGCTCTTCCGCTGCTGCTCCTTCCTTGGCGCAGCCGGCGAGGTCTCAAGATGCGCGCCGGTGCGCCGCCTGCGCCCGCGGCCACGGCCACGGCCTGCGACGCGGCGCGCGGCCGCCGGGGCCTCGCGTGCCGCCGCTCGCTGCACTCCGCCGCCGCTCCGCCGCTTGCGCGCTTTGAGCGCTTGCTTGCCCGCCTGCGGCCTGCCCCGAGCCGGGCGGCGCGGCGGCGGGGCGCCGGGACGACGCCGTAACAGGCAAGTCGCTCGCCGCGCTCAACTCGCGTCTCCGCCGTATGCTTAGGAATGGAAGGCTCACTTGCTCCAGCTCTACAGCTAGCTGGCGAGCTAGAAGCCTAGCTAGGGCAAGCCAGTATTCTGCCTGCCGGACGGGCCTTCACTGCAGAGCCTGCTTGTACAGACCGAGGCCAGCAGCGCCAGCCCTGCTGAAGGCTTCGAGTCGTGTTGCCTGGTCGCCGGAGGACACAGGGGAGGGAGGGCCCAGCCAGACACGAACAGCTCCCGTCGCATGCGTTACTTTGTCGTCCTGTCTACCGCTGCGCCCGCCGCGCCCGGCGTGCTTGCTCGCGAACCGCCGCTGCGTGCTTTTGAGCCCTCCGCCGCCACGAAGCAGCCGGCAGCGCCCGGCAGCGCCCGGCAGCTGAGCGCTCGCCGTTCTCGCAAGACGGGACGAGACGAGACGAGACGAAGCGAGACGAGACGAGACGCAGCGAATGCGAGGCGTTCGCGGCCGGCCGGTGGCATGGACACTGGCTGTAGAGCGCATGTCCCGGAAGCGCCATCGGCCCCCCGCAGCGCCCTGCGTGAACGGGGCGGATGCGGCGAAGGAGGGCCTACCAGTACCGGTACCGGTACGCGAGCTGTGCGCGCGGTGGCTCGCTTTGGGCGCACACACGCCCGATCAGGGCAAGGCGCGGCAGGGCAGGGCGCGGAAGGGCAGGGCAAGGCGGGGGCGCGCAGAGGGACGATCTGCCGCGCGGCTGCGGAAATGGCGCTACGTCGCATTGCCCTCGTCGCGTGCTGCCCTGTGCTGCATCACCTTGCATGTCCGTGCGCGCGTCCGCTGTGCGTTGCAGGACGTTGCGGCGTCTCACCAGCACTGGGGGCGTCTCGCAAACGCTGCCGCGTCTTACAAACGCTGCAGCCTCAGGAGCCACGCAGAGCCACGCAGAGCCGCGCGGGGCCACCGGACGAAGAAGGCGAGCCTCGAGATGCTCAGCTTTCAGGCCCTGTGTAAGTGAAAGCAACGCAATGTGTACGCGAGCGCCGGTTTCATCGCGGGACGATGCGAGCCTGGATGACGGAGAGCTCTATCCATGTTGCGATGCCAAAATCCCTCGAAGAGAAGGCCTTCGCACCGCGGAGCGGCAAGCACGGTACCGGCTCGGTGCAGTTACTTGCTGCTTCAAAAATTCAGATGTGGGACGCCTGGCATTGCTCGCACGGTCGCTACAGCGTCTCAGGCGGGAACAAGTCTGGGAAGTTGCCGCGTACCCGACCTTGGGCCTGGGCGATTGGCGAAGGCTGGCTCCCCGATGATTTAATCGCCGTGCGGTCCGCGAGCTCACTTTCAAGCAAAGAAAGCAGCGGACCAGCCAGTTTTGTGAGTTCGCTGCACGACACGAGCTTGGTTTCATGCTCACAACAAGCAGCATTCAAGAGCTCGCAACCACACGGCAAGCCTTGGCAAAGATGTGCACAATTTTCGCAGGCCGGCTACGCGTTGACCGCACAACTTGCGCCAACTTGAAATCAGGTGCACACGCTACCAGTGGCCATGGTGGATCCTGTTCTACACCTGTTCTACAGGAATGCTCTCCTCTCGCGCGGCATTTCAGGCCCGCCAGCAAGACAAGATGGGTCGATCGGCATCCCTGGTCTCGCGCCGCCGCGCCAGAGCGCTGCTGACGCCACGCACGACTTGTACTTGGCCTGAGCCTTCAAGAGCAGCCCAGCCTCGTTAGGTGATCATGCCATGACTCGTGCAGAGCAGCAACGCGACGCAACGGCGGCAGGCGCCCGCGATGGAGGAGGCGCTGCGGCGCGCGGTGTGGCGCGACGGCGAGGCGCGCGCGGCGGAGGCGGCGGCGGAGGCGGAGGAGGAGTGGGCACTGGTGGCCGCTGATGGCGGCGCAGACGGCGGCGGCGGCGGCGGCGCGGCGCTAGACTTCGCGACGCTGGACGCGCAGCTCCGGCGCGCGCTGCTCGAGTTGCGGCTGGTGCCCGCGTTCGCGGCGACGCCGCACGCGGAGGCGGGCGCGGGCGAGGAGGACGAGGAGAAGCGGCGCGCCTTCGTGGAGTATGTGCTGAGCTGCCTGGCGAGCGCGCTGGAGGCGACGGCGCGCTTCGAGCAGGACCCGAACCTGCGCAAGCGCAGCGGGCTGACGCTGGAGGACTCGCTGGGCATGAAGCGCGAGGAGGTGGTGGCGGGCTACTGCGCGCGCGACGCGGCGACGCTGTCGAGGCTGGTGTACTTTGTGGCGGTGGACAGTGGCCTCATGGACCCGCCCACGGTCTGGGAGGCGGACGCCACCTTGCGGCGCGCGTGGGAGGGCGACAGCCTGGTGGCGGACGACGCGCGGCAGCAGCCCGTGCCGCCGCTGCCGGCGGCGCTGCTGCGCAGCGAGGGCGGCAATGCGCGCGCACGCGGGGGCCGGCGGCGCCAGCTGGGGCCGGTCTCCGCGGCGGCCGCCGCGCTGCTGGAGACCGTGGCACCCTCGCTGCTGGAGCAGGACTGGGTGCACCGCCTGTTGTCGGGCACGGGCGACAGTGGAAGCGGCATGGAGCTGACGCGGCCCGAGACCGGCGCGGTGGAGGCGCTGGCCGGGGTGCGGCACGTGGGCTGGCACCCCGAGGCGCGGCGCGTGGCTGTGGTCCTTGGCGACGACAGCGTGCGCGTGCTGGCGCTCCGGGACGGCGCGTGGCACGACGCAGCGCGCGGCGCCGTGACGCACGAGTTTCAACGCGAGGTGGCCTGCGTGGCGTGGCAGCCCATGAGCGAGGACGGCCTGGCGCTGGGCTGCGCGACGGGCGTCTGCCTGTGGACCGCCGACCTGCAGTGGATGGTGCACCTGTCGACGGGCGACGGCCTTGCGGTCGGATCGCTCGCGTGGAGCCCGAATGGGCGCACCCTGGCTTGCGCCAGCGCGGCGAGCGGCGACGTGGTACTCTGGGACGTGGCCAGCCGGACGCACGTGCGCCTGGAGCGCATGCGTGGCGCCACGGACCGTCTGCTATGGTCGCCCAACGGCAGCTACCTGTACGCCGGTGCGCGCGGCCTGGGTTTTCGCGTCTGGGAGACCAAGACCTGGGGCTGCGAGCTCTGGTCCGACTTTGCGCACCAGGTGCAGGATGCCACCTGGTCGGGTGACGGCCGCACGCTGCTCGTGGCGACGGGCCCGTCGTCGGCGCCCGTGAACCCGGCCGAGGACGCTGCTGGCGCCAAGGTTTCGGCCTTTGCCATTTCCTTTGTGCACCGGCCACCGCACATCGCGGGCGACCTCGTCCCCCTCGAGCTCGACCTGTCCTCGGCCATCGGGTCGGCGGCTGGCCTTGGTCTGGCGCCGGCCGTTCGCGTGCGCGCGCTGGCGTGGAGCGCCTCGAGCGACCGCCTCGCCATTTCCTTTGAGGACGCCCCCGCCGTCGCCTTGTACGCCGCGCGCTGGGAGCCGCAGCTGGCCTTCTTCTTCCTCGGATTTGTGTGGGGCCCGCCCGGAGCGCTGCCGCGCGAGATTGCCTTTTCTCCGGCAACCACCTCGGGCGCTCTGCTCATGATTTCCTACCTGCACCCGGACAGTTGCACGGCGGTGCGCTTCGTCCCTTTATACTTTTAGCGGCTACTTATAAAAAAGTAGAATTGAAAGTTTGTCTGTTGCTGCTCAAGCGAACGGCAGCACACGTTGAGATTTGAAAACTTCACAAATTCTTCACAGTCCACCGACTCTCCCTCTTGCACAACCAACACAACAAACCAAAACGTACGTGCCCGTTTACGAAGCACAGCCGACGCGCAATCGCTCGCTACTTTCTAGCTAGCTTGGAGCCGCGCTTGCTGAGCTGCGCAGCTACAGACTCGAGCAGCTGAAAGAGCTCCTCGATGAGAGAAGCGACGCCGGGGCTGGCGGCGATCCACTGGCGAAAGAGGCCGAGCGTGAGCCCAAGGCCGGCGTTCGGGTCGAGGCGCAGCGAGAGCCAAATGTTGTTGGCCAGGAGGTCGTGGTTGCCATTGCGCAGTTCAGCCTTGAAACGATACAGTGGCCCCTGCTCCATGAGGTGCAGCACCTCATAGGCCGCCTCGTCAAAGGCGTTGGAGAGCGAAGCGCGCCGCTTCGCCGTCGACTTGCGCGTCGTGGACTCAATGTGCGAGCGGCAGGACTCGCGGTGCGCGGCTGAGATGTTGATCTGGTGCGGCGCGTCCACCTCGAGGTAGGTCTCGAAGATGCGGCGCGCATGGTCGAGGGAGATCTGTTTGGGGCGCATGCGATCTGTGCGCGGCGACCGGGCTGCGAGAAAGCCACAGTCGTCCAGGAAGCTGAGCAGCTCGCCGTTGTGCTCGCGCTCCAGGAAGCGCTGCAGCGCGAGGCGGCCGCCCTCGACGCGGAGTAGGTTGAGGAGGCGACTGCCCGTGAGCGCCGACAGCATCTCGTTGACCTCGCGCCTCGAGAGCTGCTCGTCACGGTTCGTGTCGAAGAGACGAAAGGCCATCTCCACGTGGTCCTTGACAGAGCTGCGCAGCGTCAAGAAACCAAAGGCCACCATGAACTCCTCCTGCGAGACCTGACCGTCCGCGTCCGCGTCGAGGAGCTTGAAGATTGTCTCGAAGAGCTCTTCGTCGAAGTCCCCACCGCTGCCCGAGGCGTCTGTCTTGAACAACTTGATGAGCGCATGCCGCGGCACCGCGTCGGGGCTTGCGCCGTCCTCTGCTTGGCCCGTGCCGCGGAACTCCTGCAGCAGCGTTCGAAACTGCTCCTCCAGCGCATCCCTGTCGGGGCGACCCAGTGTTGTCTGCTCCGTGCGGACCCAGTCCATCTGCCGCCTCGTCACGGTCTCATGCCCTGGCATGAGGCTGCCGCGCGTGTCCGTGTACTCGGGCGCGTCCGCGTCCTGCTGTGACGGCACTAGCTTGGCATCCTTCTCTCCCTTTTGCTGCCCAGCCGACGCACTCCGAGCGGACGACTGCGCGTTCAGCACCTCGCCATCCGGCAATCGGGCAGTGTGCTTCGTCTCCTCCAGCTTGAGCCCTCCGCCCAGGCATCCAAACATACACGACATGACGCTCGTCCTCTGAGCCTTTTTGTCTGAGGCCGAGACCTTGGGCAGAAGGCTGAGCGACGAGGCCTTGGGCCCGAGGCCTTGGACCCGATCTACGACCGAGACCTTGACCTCTCGACCTGGACCTTGTTTTCGGCGTGTCTCGACCTTGCCTTCCCTAGCTAGCTAGCTCGACCCCTCAACTGCTTGACTCCGCGGCCTAGCCTGGCTTCCGTTCCCTCGGCTTGTGCTCAAGCTCGGCTTCTTGAGCTCTACCTCGGCTTGGGCTCAACCCCGGCTTGCTCTACCTCGGCTTGCTCTTCCACGGCTTGCTCTGCCCTCGGCGAGTTCTACCTCTGCCTCGGTCTCTGGTCGCAGCCCGAAATCGAGCTTGAGTTGCCGTGGCTTGCGTTTCGGATTTGGAGCGCGGGCGTGCGCGCGAGCGAGGGACGCAGAGGGAAGAAGTGATGAGGGAGGAAGCGGGGAGCAAGTGAGCGGGCCGATTTCCCGTCCTTGGGCGGTCTTTGAGAGCCTCTCGCTAAGCCTATCGGCGCCCTCGCCACGTACCACAGGCAGGCTGCACGCTTGGAATGAGCGGCGGGCAACCACCGCGTCATCTGCTTGCTCCCTCTTGCTCGCTCCCCGGCGTCCGGTTCGAGTGCAGCATCCTTTCGACTTGGCGGCGGCCATCCTCGCGCCTGGCCCACTCGTGCGCGCCTGCAGGCTGCACAGCGGGCCGCGCGGCCGGCGCGTTTTCAGAATGTCCTGCGCAGCGCTGCGCAGCGCTGCGCTGCACCGCGCGCAGCGCCGCGCAGCGCTGCGCAGCACTTGCTGGCCAGCCTCTGCCAGCGCCAGCGCCCGTGGCGTGCCATGACCAGCCGGGCCCCGCCGGCGTGGCGGGCTCGGCCCCTCCCGTGTTATCCTGCCTGTCGCCGCGGACGGCCGTGGACGGCCGTGGACGGCCGCTGCCGGGGTGGACGGCAGCCCTCATGGGCGCGGGGACCGCCGCGCGGCACGCGCCCCGCTCCGCGCGGCCAGCTCAGCAGCAGCAGGCGGCGCTGCCGTGCCCGGCGTGCCGTGCCAGGTGGGCGCGCGCCGCGCAGCGTGGCCCGAACCGCGAAAAGGTCGGCTGCCGGCGGACGCCGCGGCGGACGCCGGGACGTCGGAAGACGCCTCGCGCCCTTCCGCCACTGCAACTTGAACCTGGCTCGGGGTGCTGGCAGCCGCGGCCCACGTCTTGACTGTGGCTGGCCGGGGCGGGCGCCACGCGGCACTGCTGCAGCACAGACTCGGACTCCGTGGGCGGAGGAAGCGCGCAGCTCGCCGGCGCCGAACCGACGCTGCGGGCAGCGGTGCGGGGCGCGCGGCATCGCGCCACGCCGACACCTCGGCTCGCACGCGCCCACCACTGGCAGGCTGCAGTGGCCAGTGGCCGCTGAGTGGCGCTGCTCGGGCCGCGCAAAGCGCTTTGCTCAACGCGCCCCTCCGAGTGCGCACGTCCCGGTTGATGTTGCTCGGCCCGGCCCAGCTCCTTGTCAGGAAACCAAGCAAAGCAAAGCAAAGCAAAGCAAAGCAAAGCAAAGCAAAGCAAAGCAAAGCAAAGCAAAGCAAAGCAAAGCAAAGCAAAGCAAAGCAAAGCAAAGCAAAACACGATTTCTCTGGTTGACGCCATCCGGGCAGCTGCCTGCCAGTGGCTGCAGTGCGGACGGGTCAGCCGTTTGTCTCGGCCGTCCCGCTTTCTGATACGAGGCCGAAGGCACGCTCGTGAGGAAGAAGTTGGCCGAAAATTGACGGCGAGCAGCCAGCCACCTCAGCCAGACGAGGAGCCAGACGATAATTAGCGATCGAGCGGAGTGCAGCCAGAAATAGCCGCCAGCCTGAGATAGCAGCCTGCAGGCCCTGCCTGCACGTGTGCGGTGCGGCGCAGCCAAGGTGGCATGTCGTGACGCATGCGCAAATGCTGCTCCCACCCACAGCGCGGCGCGGGCCATGTGCGCCGGCGGATAGCTGGCAACCAGCGTACCTCCGGATCTTGCTTGCCCGTGCACTCACTGTCAGTACCTCTTTGAAAATGGTGCAGCGAGTGGCCCTCTGGGCCTTCTCTGCGCTGCAAAGCTCTGCGCTGTGCATTGCCAGCTCCTATTTCCCGTTTCTGTGGCCGGCGGCGACCGTCGTGCTCGGCTTGTCCTCGCTTAGATTCAGGTGCAGCTTTCAACTGCCAGACGCCAGTGCGGAGCTGCAGCGCTTGTCCTTTGTCTGCGGGGACGCCAGGACACGACATGCAGGAAGGCCCAAGTTACATCGCGAACACATGGACAATTACACAGATATAGGCGCGGATACACAAGTGAAGTCTTGAATCGCAAACAGGCGCGGCGCGTCGGGCTTCGCTCGCCTAACCGCGGCGGTTGAGCTGCACAGCGACAGCCTCGAGGAGCTGAAAGAGCTCCTCAATGAGCGAGGCGACGCCAGGGCTGGCAGCAATCCACTGGCGAAAGAGGCCGAGCGTGAGGCCGAGGCCGGCGTTGGGGTCGAGACGCAGCGAGAGCCAGACGTTGTTGGCCAGGAGGTCGTGGTTGCCATTGCGCAGCTCCTGCTTGAAGCGCTGCAGAGGGCCCTGCTCGACGAGGTGCAGGACCTCGTGGGCCGCCTCGTCGAAGGCGTTGGAGAGCGAGGCGCGGCGCCTGACCGTGGACTTGCGCGTGGTAGACTCAATGTGCGAGCGGCAGGCCTCGCGGTGCGTGGCCGAGATGTTGATCTGGTGCGGCGCGTCCACCTCGAGGTAGGTCTCGAAAATGCGGCGCGCATTTTCCACCGAGATCTGCTTGGGCCGCAGCTGGCCGGGCTGCGGGGTCCGCGACGCGAGAAAGCCGACGTCGTCCAGAAAGCTGAGCAGCTCCGCGTTGTGCTCGCGCTCCAGGAAGCGCTGCAGCGCGAGGCGGCCGCCCTCGACGCGGAGGAGGTTCTGCAGGCGGCTACCGACGAGCGCCGACAGCATCTCGTTCACCTCACGGCGCGAGAGCTGCTCGTCACGGTTCGTGTCGAAGAGACGAAAGGCCAGCTCGATATGGTCCCTGACGGAGCCGCGCAGCGTCAGGAAGCCAAAGGCCACCATGAACTCCTCCTGCGAGACCTGGCCGTCCGCATCGGCATCGAAGAGCTTGAAGATGGTCTCGAAGAGCTCCTCGTCGAAGTCGCCGCTGCTCGAGGTGTCCGACTTGAAGAGCTTGATGAGGGCGTGTCGCGGCACCGAGTCGGAGCTCGCGCCGTCCGCCGTGGCCCCCGTGCCGCGGAACTCCTGCAGCAGCGTGCGGAACTGCTCCTCCAGCGTGCGCCGCGTGGACCGGTCCAGCGTCGTCTGCTCTGCACGTACCCAGTCCATCTGCCGCCTCGTCACCGCCTCATGCCCGGGCATGAGGCTGCCTCGCGTGTCCGTGAACTCGGGCGGGGGCGGCACCTCCTGCCCTTTGAGACCCTTGGCCTTGCTGCCGCCGCGGGTCCGCCCCGCCGACGCCTTGCGCGCCGAGGACTGCGCGTTCATCACCTCGAAGGTGTCCGGCCCGCCCCACGAGCTTACCTCCACCAGCTCGCGCTGCCGCCGCCCGCCCATGCACCATAGGCATGGCATCTTGCTGCTACTCTGCTGCTGCTGCTGCTGCTGCTGCTGCTGCCGCCGCCGCTTGCGATTTTGCCTTTGCCTTTGCCTTTGCCTTGGCCGCTGCTGTTGCTGCCGGCTCCGTTCTCGTCCCCGCTCTCGTCCCCGCTCTCGTCCCCGCTCTCGCTCGCCGCTGCCGCTGCCGCTCTCTCAGGCTCGGCCGATGCCCACAATGGAGTTCGTCCGCGGACTTGCGTCTTGGTCTGCGCCGTCCGTGACGCGCGCAGCCGCCTTCTTGGCCGCGCGCAGCTCCCCGCGTAGCTCCCTGCGCAGCTCCCTGCGCAGCTCGAACGTGGCCAGGCGGAATGGCAGCTTCGATTTCGGGTTTGCGCGCCGCGCTGGCCTGCCGCCTCGGAGTTAGTTGCCCCGTTCGAAGCGAGCGAGCAAGCGAGCGAGCGTGCGGGCGATCAGTCGAGCTCCCAGCCGGCGGAGCGAGCGACTCGCCCACCTAATTTTACGTTCACACTCTCGCGGCCAGCAGACCGCCGCCACGGCGCAACTACCTCGAACCATGGCTGGCAGCCTGGCACGGACCAGCTCCTCCCCTTGCTTCCATCCCCCTCTTCCTTCATTCATTCCACCGGTGGCCTCGCCCGACGCCTGCCTCGCCTCGCCCGCGGCCAGCGCGGCCTCGCTGCCCTGCGCTTGCCCTCGCCCTGCGCTTGCCCTGCGCTTGGCCTGCGCGTCCTGGGCGCCGCGACGAGCGAGCGAGCGAGCGAGCAAGCGGGGTCCGTGTCCGCGCCGCGCCGCGCAGGCGTGCACGCGCCGCGCCGCCCGCTGCGGTGCAAGTGCCATCAGCCACTGCCAGTGGTGATGGCGGCCGCGCTCATTCCTGATACTAGGCTGATAGTAGGCCGGAGAGCGACCGCGGCCGGGGACTCCCCGCGCCCTGACTGCACTGGCCCTGGCTGCCACGGGCTGCGGCGCTGCGCTGCTGTGCAGTGGCGACGCCGGGCGCGGCGGGCCGCGTCGCGCGGCGGGCCGCGTCGCGACCCGCACGCGGCGTGATCAACGCGGCCGCGCCGGGCCGCGCTCAGGCCGCGCGCGGCGTCGCCTTGAGTGCCACTGCTTGGCGTGGCGGCGGCCTGGTCATGGCAGGCAGGCGGCGGGCGAGCCGACCGCGCGCCGCAGGCAGTGCAGGCCGGGCGGCCGGGGGCGTGTCGACGGGGCGCCGAGCGCCGAGCCGACCTGCGCGTGCTCGTAGTCGCCCGCATTCCCCCCGCGGACGCTTGGCTTCTCGAGGCCGCGGTGTCGATCCCTTGCTCATGGCTGGGGCGGCGCTGGAGATCCGCGCCGAGACTGGGAGGCAGGGACCCACGCTGGCGGCACGCGGCGGCTTGGCTCGGCGCGCATACTACCAGGATGCGTGCGCGGCCAGGCACGGCGCGGCTAGGCCGGCCTGCCGGTGCGGGTGCAGCCAGGTGGGCACGCTACTGATGGCGAGTCAGGGTCCGTGCTTGGCCGAGCAGCGGCCAAGCCCGGGCCTCTCCTTGCTGGCCGCCGTGAGCCTGGGAAGTATGCCCTGCTGCTTGCTGACTTGCACCACTGTACTGCATCCCTGCTGCCAGTGGCTCCGAGCCAAGCTTACCTCGCGGCCACGCGCCTCCAGGCTCGCCGCCGCGCCCTCCTGACGCCGCATCGCAGCCTCTTCACAGGCGGCCGCCGGCCTGACGGACTGTTGCTTGGTGGTTCGTGGCAGCAGTGCGCAGCAGTCCAGCCTCGGCCGTGCCGCGCTTCGCTTCGTGGAAAGGCGGCCTTGCCTTGCCTTGCCTTGCCTTGCCTTGCACGCTCGCGCCCACGCTGCCTGGCTGCTCGCCCGGTGCCGTGCCGAGCGCGCTCGGCGTGCAGACGGCCATGGACGGCGGTGGGCCTGGCCGAGCGCAAGGCAAGACTCCCGCGCGCTGGCATCAACTTGAATGTTGAAAGGCACGCATCCGGGCGTCGCCCTGATGGCAGAGGTGATCAGAGGCAAGAACTCGAGCTCGGGTTGGAGGCGCGCGGCGCTGGGCGGCGCTGGCCGCCGCTGGCCGCGCAGCCTGAGCCAGCTGGCCATGGCTGGCGAATGGGCGCGCGCCCAGAGATGTGCATGGGCTGGTTTCTAATCTCGGCGGCGTCGACCTAGCCGGGCCGTTGCTTGCTAGCTAGAGAAAGCTAGAGGATGATCTCGCTGTCTCGCCCTCTGCCAGTGGCAGCCGCCGCGGCTGAGCCAGGCGGCGGCCAGCGCGTAGTGCGCCCTTGCTCGTCGGGGCCTCCAAGGCCACCGCAGGGCGACCCGCAAGCGGGCATTTTGAGTGACGAGCGGTACGGTCAACAAGCAAGGCCGGCGCTGGACGAGCTGGCGGGACGAGCTGGCTTGTACGCCAAACGTCGAGATGAGGCGAGTCGAGTCGCTTCGAGTCGGTGGGTCAAGTTGCGACGCGTCGAGTCGCGTCGCGTCGAGTCGCGTCGAGCCGAGCCGGGCCGAGCCGAGCCGAGCCGAGCCGAGCCGAGCCGAGCCGAGCCGAGCCGAGCCGAGTCGTCAAGCCGAGCCAAGCAGGCTTAGGAGAGTGCTCGCGCGGCCAGGCGCTCCCACTCCGACGTGGGATTCCGCAGAACGGCAAATTCTTGACAAGAGCCAGGCGCTTGCGTTTGCCCGCAGCCGCCCCGAGCCGCGAGCCTGAAGTACATCTCTAATTGTAAAGTTCTACGAATCACGAGAGCACCACTGCACCACTAACTTCCACGCGCGCAACCGAGCTAGCCACGGATTGGCCCCAACTTGAACCCAGGCCTGCTCGCCCACCTTGAACTCTTGCCGCCGACTTGACCAACTACCGCGTGCCAAAGTAGCGATCGCCAAAGCTGCCAATGCCTGGCGAGATGAAGCGGTCCTCGTTGAGGCCCGGGTCGACGGCGCCAGTGACGATGCGGACCTGAGGAAAGGCGCTGCGGACGGCGTCAATGCCAGCCGGGCAGGAGATGAGGCAGAGCACGACAATGTGCGTGGGGTCGACGGCGTACTCCTGCGTGAGCACCTGAAGACACTTGACCATGGTGCCGCCGGTGGCGAGCAGTGGGTCCATGAGGAGGACGTCGCAGTCCGCCAGATTCTTGGGGAGCTTGGAGTACAACACGCGCAAGTCAGCGCCGTCGTGCTTGGCCACCAGGAGCTTGCCCGTGGGCGCGCCCGGCATGCAGGCGTTGAAGGCCTGCATGAAGGCGTCGCCAGACCGCAGCACCGAGACGGCCGCCACGGGCCGCGCAAAGTCGTGTCCGCTCACCTGCGCGCCCGTGGGCGTCGTCACGGTCTTCTCGCTCGTCGCCAGCTCGCCCAGCGCCACCTCCATGATCAGCTTCAGCGTGCGGTCCACGTACGGCACGAAGCGGTCCTGCTTGCACTCCTGGTCGCGGATGCGCAGCAGCAGGCTCTCCACGCTGCGCATGCCCTCGTCCACGAGGCACCGCACGCCCCGCGTCTGCGTCTGCGCCTGCGCCTGCGCCTTCGCCTGCGCCTGCGCCTGCGCCTGCGCGGGCTCGCGCGCCTCCGCGAGCGCCGCCGCGCCGGCCGCCGCCAGGCCCGCCGCCGCCGCCGCCGCCAGGCCCGCCGCCGCGCCGCCGCCGCCGCGGCCTCGCGCCGCCCTCGCCGCAGCCGCCAAGCCCGCGCGCCCCAGCATCTTCGCGCCGCGCTGCGCTGCCCTCGACCTTGGAATTCTGCTGCTCCGCCGGCGGCACCCGCTGCGCCGCCATGGCGACCGCCACGACGAAGCTCGCCGCGTGCACCAAACCGAAGCAAACCGCGCGGAGGCGTGGGGCCGCGCGGCGCAACACGGTGGGACCCGCTCGTCGCGCGCGGCGCCATGGCGGACGCCGACCTGCCCAGCCTGCAGCAGTCGGCCGTGCGCCTGGCGCGCCCTCTGCCAGGCCTCCTCGCCCGGGGCGGCGGCGGCGGCGACGACGACGACGGCGACATCGATGAGCGCCACGGCCAGCTGCACGAGGACGAAGAAGTTGCCGCCGGGGCCGGGGCCGCGGAGGAGGAGGAGGGCGGCAGACTTGTGCAACTCGTGCACCTGGAGGACCCCAAGGCGGGCGTGTGGTCGCAGCAAAAGAAGCAGTGCGACCTCTGGGAGTTCGTCTGGGGCACCTCGCTGCTCACCGCCAGCTTCATTGACGCCGTTGACCTGGGCGGTGTCGACGTGCTCGAGATCGGCGGCGGCTCCGGCCTCTGCAGCCTCACGGCCGGCCTCGGCGGCGCCGCCTCCGTGCGCATGACCGACCTCGTGGAGGACGCGCTGCGCATCTGCGCGCAGAGCGCCAAGGCCAACGACCTTGACAACCTCTCCTTCGCCAAGCTTGACTGGAACGACGAGGCTTCCATCCCGCAGGACGCCTTCGACCTCGTCATCGGCTCCGACGTCCTCTTTTACCGCGGCACCGTCGCGCCCGTCGCCAAGCTCTTCGCGCGCGCGCTCCGCCCCGGCGCCGTCGGCATCCTCTCCGACCCCTGCCGTTGTAACACTGACGACTTCATCTCGAAGCTCGACGATCTCGGCATCCTCGCTGTCACACACATTTTCCGCCCCGAAATGATCGAGCGCGGCCGCAACCTCGGCCCCAAGGCCTTTGTCGATGTCAAGCGCGTCAAGCTGATTGTCTTTTGCAAGCCCGGCGCCGAGCCCAGCCCGCTCTTCGCCCGCGTCCAGGCCGTGCTGCCCGCCTTCACGCGCCCTGAGCTCGAGCTCGAGCTCGAGGCCTTGCAGCTACAACAGTAGCGCGTACGTAGAGTACCACAACTGAAAAGCAAGGCTTACCTCGGCGACCATGGCGAGTGGCCAGGCGGCTGGGGACGGCTCTGAGCTCGGGCTACATCATAAAGTACACTGAGTAATACCTCGCTGTTGTGTGTCCTTGTTCGCTCAACTCGGACCTGCCATCACCAGGTTCTGGCATTCGCTGCCGTGACATTGGACTGGCACTGACAACGCTCAACTTGAAGTTGGTCGCTGTGCAGTGTGCAGTCGCGGTCGGCCCCTCGGAGTCGCTGCCGGCGCCACGGCCGCTTTCTGCAGCCTGTGCGGCCGCGGCGCCCACTACAGCGACCGTGTCGCGTGGCCGGTCCGTCCGTCTCAGCGGCGTGCAGTGCAGAACCACCGCAGTGGCACAGATTGGCACAGGCTGGCTCAGTGGGCTTTCGGTGGGGCACGGACCACAGCTGAGCCCAGCCGAGCGCAGTGCTTCCCGGGGTCAGCTTGGGGCCTGCCGGTCACCACGCCCGGCGGCGCGCCGGCCGCCGAGCCCGACCCGGGGGCCAGCGGCGCGCGCGCCAGGCGCAGCAGCCGACCCGACGGCATGGGCGATGCAGCGCGGCGCGACGCGGCGCGACGCACCGCGTAAAGCTCGTGGCCGCTGGCGCCGCGCAGGGCTCGCTCTCCCACAAGCCCCACCAAACGGGATGTCCGTGCTCGCAGGCTGGGCAAGGAGGCATCTCATCACAGTCGGTTCGCGCGCGCCGTGGCGGCGACGGCGTCAGGCGGCAGCCAGGTGCCAGGCGGAGGCTTCACGTTGAGCACTGGCAAGAACCGGGGCTGGCCCGGAGGTGCAATGCGATCACAGCGCGAGACGCGCTCGCTCGCTGCTCGCATCATCCAACGGCGGCGAACGGCCGTGGCCGCGGCCGCGGAGCCAGTCGAGCATGCGCAGCAGCCCGTGCCAGGCATGGGGCGGGTCAGAGAACCAGGAGGACTCGGCGCGCCGGGCTGTTGTGTTACAGGCATGCTGGCTGCCACAGGCCAACGCGAGAGAGAGAGAGGGAGGGAGGGAGGGAGAGAGGGCCCGGGAAGGAGGGAGGAAAAGGCTAGCTAGGCCAGGCTCGGAGCAATAACACGCCAGGCTGCTCCGCCCTCGCAAGCGACGGCGGCAAGCAGACCGCAATAGGAATTGTCTGGCCGTACTTGCCAGAAGACGCGACGCGGCGCGGCGCCGCGCAGTACAGCGTGGCGGTGCAGCGGGCAGCCAGCGGGCTCGAGCCGCGGTTCGACTCGGAGGCAAGCAAGCCTCGCCCTGCCCTGGCTAGGTGCACGTGCAGCTAGCAAGTGCTCGCTCGCTCGCACGCTCGCTCGCTCGCTCGCTCGCTCACCCGCCTGCCCGCCTGTTTGCTTGACCACATCATGGACCCAGAGGACATCTTCGTGCTCAAGGTGGCGCCTGTGTTGGGCGTCATCCTCATGGAGATGCTGTACCTCGGGCCGCTGCCGGCCGTCCTGGAGGCGCGCCGGAAGCGTTCGCTCGGCAACCTCAACCCGATGCTCTTCGCCATGTCCATGCCGCAGGCACTGCAGTGGACCATCTACGGAGGCATGGTGGGCGACCCGTACCTGGTGCTCGCGTCGGTGGGCGGGATCGGCGTCGGCATCTTCTACCTCTTCACCTGCGTGCGACTCTCCACGAACGATTCCGAGGTAGCGCGCATGGAGCGCATCGTGCTCATCCAGTTCACCATCACCTGCACGCTGGCTATCGCCGGCCTCTTCGCGGGAAAGCCGGCCATCGAAGCTGCCGGCATGTATAGCATGCTCGTCTCGCTCGCGCTCTACGGGACGCCGCTCATCAACCTCCGCCGCATGATCGAAGCCAAGGACTCCTCCTCCATCAACCGCGGCTTCTTGGGCATGCAGCTTATCGGCGCCGTCTTCTGGGCACTCTACTCCATCTTCGACTTTAACGTCTACGTGCTCGTGCCCAGCCTCATGAGCATGCTCTTCGGCTCGGCGCAGTTGCTGCTCGTCGTCTGCTTTCCCAACGCACCGCCACCCCGCCTGCCCGAGCTGCCGGACGAGGCCGAGACGGTCTGCCTGCCGGTCGGGGCCAAGCCAGAGGCCTACCGCCCCCCGCGCCAGCTTTCGCACACCGAAGATGATTCGCGCGCCATTGCCACCATCGACCCCACCACCACGGCAACCTCGGTGGGGTCGTCGGCCCTCGCTGAGCACCAGGCACAACCGCCGCTCGCGCCGCTCTCGTCGCACGTACTGCCGCGGCCGGGCGACGAGGGCACGAACCTCGTCAGCCCAACGAGCGCCTCCAGCAACGACACGATTTCCATCCCAGTCATGCCTGTCATGTTGCCGGCGCCCCAGGACCCGGCAGCCGTCATCCCAATCGACGTGCTCTTGCCGCACCCTGTGGCCGCCGAAGACCTCATCTTGAGCCGCGCGTAGTCGGGCCGAGGGGCCAGACCGCGCATGTGAAGAAATATTGTACACTACTACCAAGGTGGTGGTACCCGGGTACCAGTACCAAACCCACCCGATCCCTTTTGGCATCTATTCAACACGCCGCCTTGCCCGCCGCCTACCGCGCACGCGTCCTCTGCCGAGTCCAGACTCGAGACTCGCACTTTGCATTCCCCAAACAAATCACCCACCTTGATTCGCTGACTATCTCGCCGCGGCGTCATCGATTCGAAGGGGCCGAGATGGCCAACCGTCATGAGAGATTCATGATGCGCATCGCTGGCCTCCTTGGCCTCCCTGGCTGGTAGAGGCAACTTAAAGGCCGGCCCTACCCGTCGTCGAGTCGTCGTCGGGCCTCGGACCTCGGATGTCCTCGGTTTTCGATGCCGCCTCTCATGACCTGAGAGCAAAACACAGCTTCACGCGCCGCCACGCGCAGCCACGCGCGGCTGCCACCCGTTGCCATCGGTCACCACGGCCTCTTGTCAATGTTTGGGTGGCTGGCCCTCCCTCAGCTCGCGCACCGTTGCGGCTGCGCGCGACGGCGGCGGCGGCGGCGGCAGAGCGGGCGGCTTGGCAGCCCTGGCTCGAACAAGGACACGGGCTGCCGGGCAGCCTGACTTGCGAGAAGAAGCTAGAGCTCGAGCTGTGGGGGTCTCGTGCCGTGCGCGCGCGGACGGGCGAGGGAAAGATCGTCCTGTCCAGCCAATCCGTGGTGGTGCACAGCCTGACTCTGGCTGTGAGTGAGGAGTCAAGGCAGGCGGCGCGCGCCGTTGCGCCGCCGCCGAGTCACGCCGCCGCCGCCGACGAGCCGCACCTCTCCCGAGGAGTGCCGCGCTGCAGTGTGGGTGCGCTTAGCTGCGCTAGCCGTCGTGCTCTTGCGCGCGCAGCGGTGGTGGTGGAGAGGGGCGCATTTTGACGCGTGCAGGCGGCCAGCCCAGACGCCCGCGGGGCCGCGCGGGCGCGCCACCAAAGGGCCCGATAGCTCGGAGGAAGATGCAGTTGCACACAGCTGTGAAGTCGAAGTAAGCGCGACTCTGGTCCAGTCCGGGGGGCGGCGTCGTCGCGGGCGTGTCCAGACGAGATGAACGAGTTGCGAGACCGCGACGAGTGGTGCGCTGGGGACAACAAGTTCCAATGTGGCGCCCCGCGCGCGCGGCAGCCTGCGCTGGCTAACTGCCTGGCTGGCCGCCGCGCTCGAGCGCAGACTGCGCAGCAGCACGGCGCCCCGAGCCCCCGACGACCAAAGCTCGCTCCAAGCAACCGGGCAAGCAAAACCACAACCATCCGGAACGCTCCGACGCGCGGACGAAGCTAGAGACCATATAGGAAAAAAAAATGTCAGCGCAGGACGTCTTCGTCTACAAGGTGGCGCCCGTGCTGGGCGTCATGACCACCGAGCTGCTGTACCTTGGCCCCATGGCGGCCGTGCTGGAGGCCCGCCGCAAGCGCACCATGGGCAGCCTCAACCCGACGCTCCTCGCCGTCACCGCGCCGCAAGCGCTGCAGTGGACCGTCTACGGAGCAATGGTCGGCTCGCCCTATCTCGTTCTCGGCTCCGTGGGCGGCATCGCCGTCGGCCTTTTTTACCTCACCACCAGCGTGCGCCTCACCGCCAGCGACGCCGAGGCCACTCGCATGGAGCGCATCACGCTCACACAGTTCGCCATCACCGGTGCGCTCGTCGTGGCGAGCCTCTTCGCCGGCCAGGCGGCCGTTGAGGCCGCCGGTCTCTACAGCATGCTCTCCTCGCTCGCGCTCTACGGGACGCCGCTCGTCAACATGCGTCGCATGATCGCTTCGCGCGACGTCTCCTCCATCAACCGCGGCTTCCTCAGCATGCAGCTGCTCTGCGCCATGCTCTGGTCCATCTACTCGGCCTTTGACTTTGACATTTACGTGCTCATCCCGAGCCTCGTCAGCCTGCTCTTCGCCACCACGCAGATCGTTTTGCTGCTCGTCTTCCGTAGCCGACCCGCGCGTTCTGACGAGCCGACGGTCACGACCGAGGTCTCTGACGTGCCGGTGCTCAAGTCTTCCGCCTATCAGCCGCCCGCGTGCCAGCGCCTCTCGCGCCAGGAGTCGGCGCCCTTTGAGCCCTCGCCGCAGGAGACCGACCAGGACCACGCCGCCTCCGCTGCCGCCGCCCTTTGCCTCACGATCGACCCCGTCGCCTCGGCCAACGTAACGACGCCGGGTCCTGGTGTCCTGGCGGAGAACGCAGCTGCCATCCTCCCTCTAGTAGCGCCTACCGTCGCGCTGGTGGAGCCTCAGCTCGACCTCGAGCAGCGGCAGCAGCAACCGGAGGACCAGCTCCTCCCGCAGCTCGAGCGCCGCGTCTCCGTTTCCCTCGAGTCCACCGTTGTACCGGTCGGCCCCGAGGACCTCGCGTCGCCTGCTGCCGCGGTAGGCCAGCAGGAGCCGCTGCTTGAGTCCTCTCACTCCTTCCGCGCCGCGGACCTTGACCTCGCGCAGGTCTGAAGCCTATTTGACCACCAAATCTGACCACCGTGACAATTGAATGCATTCGCATGTCATGTCAATGATGTATCGAAAGAATTGTAAGCGCTGACAACCCGTGACATTGAATGCTATGCTTGATTGATGTGGCTGCACTGCACTGCCCGGCCATCGGCGCCGGCCCGACTGCACGAAGTGACCGTCAGTCACTCACTGCCACTGGCAGGCTGCGTACCGTGCGTAGTCGCATGCGACCTCAATGTAATCGTGGGCCCACGCCGGCACGTGCACCGGCGCCGCTGTGCTGCGCGCGTGGCGCCGCGACCGCGGTGGCGTGCGAGTTTGTGGCGTGCAGTGGCGTCGCGTCCGGTCGGCAGTTGCGGCGACTGCCCCAGTCTGCCCGCCCGGGCCAGCCCGCGCGCCGCCCGCGACGGCGGCCACGCGGCGGCGAGTCGGCGACAAGCCTGGTCCCGGCCTGCGACTGTCCCTCGTTGCAAAACCGAGTCACGCGACAAAGGAACCCGCGAGCGGGCGGGCGAGGCGAGGCGTTTTCCAAAGGGCTGGCAGCCTGGCGCGGTGCTGGAACGAGCCTCGGCTCGCGACCTCGCGTCAGGAGCCGACAAAACTGCTCCGGCGAGGTCTCTGCCACGGAAACGCCTTGACTCTGGTCCATCAACATGCTGCAATGCATTCCACGCACGGACCGTGGCTGCGTGGCGCCGCGTGGCGGCGTGCCTGTTGTGTCGATCGCCATCGCCGGTGCCTCACCAGCGTGTCATGCTACTAGCTAGCTACTTAGGCCTAGTAGCTACGTAGACTAAGCTCTGGAGCCGCTAGCGTGCTTGCTAGCGCTCGCTCTAGCTGCGCTCGCAGGCTCAGCTTGACAAGAGTGCACCGGCGGTCTCGCGCGCGACTCCTTGTTCAACCTCTGCGCCGTCCAACCTTCCACGGGACGTCCGTCACCGCTCGCGGTCGCTCGCCTTCTTTCGCTTGGAAGCCTTTGGACGAGTTACGAGTACCGCCGCCGCGGCCGAGCAGCGCGGCCGAGCAGCGGAGCGCAGAACATCTCTGCGCGCGCGAACGGCACGGTACGCACGTGCACTAACGTTATCGCGGGTCGACCTCCGCCTGCTCGGCCTTCGACAAGCTGAGCCTCTTGGTTGCCTTGAGATAGATCGCAACCTGGGGCGCACCAGGCCAGACCAGACCAGACCAGGCCAGACCAGCAGGTCCTGCGCGTTCTTTGACCACTGCAGCGCGCAGCCTGGCCTGCAGTGCCAGCAGGCGAATCGAGGCCCCCCTTGAACCTGTCATGATAGGAAAACCGGGTCGGCTCGGGTCGGCTCGGCGGTTCTTTCTTGCGCGTGTAGCGTGTCTCCTCGCTGTGGATGCGCTCGCAGGCCAGGTCGGCTCGGCGGTTCTTTCTTGCGCGTGTCGCGTGTCTCCTCGCTTGAGATGTGCTTGCGCAGGCGACCGCAGACCAGAATCAAGTCGCGACACGAAACGAGGGCTGACGCATCGCAAGGACCGCAACCATGTCGACGGAGTCTCGCCGAGTCTTCATGACTCAGGTAGCGCCCGTGCTGGGCGTCATCGTGACGGAGCTGCTGTACCTGGGGCCCATGGCTGCGGTCCTGCAGGCTCGCAAGGCCGGAGCCTTGGGTGCCTTGGACCCGATGCTCTTCGCCACGGCCATGTCGCAGGCCATCCAGTGGTGCGTCTATGGCGGCCTCGCTGGCAACATGTACTACGTCCTAGGCTCCCTGGGCGGCATCGTCATTGGCACCTTTTACCTGCTCACGGTGGCGCGGCTCAACACATGCGCCCGCACAGCGCGCAAGCTGGAGCTCGTGCTGCTCGCGCAGCTCGTCCTCATCTGCATCATCATCATCATCAGCTACGTCGAGCTCGAAGCCGGCGTCACGGCAGCCGGGCTGTACAGCCTCATTGCGTCCATGGTGCTTTACGCGACGCCTTTCCACAACCTGCGCAAGATCTGCAAGGAGCGCGACGCCTCCTCCATCAACCGCGGCTTCCTCTTCATGCAGCTCGTCTCGGGCGTCATGTGGAGTTGCTACGCCATCGTCGATGTCGACCTCTTCGTCTTGCTGCCCAGCCTCACCAGCCTCGTTTTCGGCCTCATGCAGCTCGGCCTCGTGCTCGTCTACTGGAAGCCGCAGCAGGACGACCTGCACGGCAACCCGGGCCGGGACCCGCTGCACGCGCTGCACGCCTGCTTGTGCCGCCGCGCCAACACCATCCCAACCCCAGTCACGTCGTCCTCCATCAGCCTGCCCACCTACACGGTGCCCACGGCGCACAACGTGCCCGTCAGCGCCCGCCACGCCGAAGAGACCTTTCCCGCCATCGCGCCCACGCCCAGCATCGAGATTGCCTTGCACTGACTGTGACTCAAAGGATGACTGGCCTACCGAGCTAAGGTAAGGTACTCTATTTGAACAAATGATGGCCATCATCGTTGCCCACCACGGGCAGCCTCAACTTGACTCCGAACAGCTCCAGGATTTTGCCGTCCCTTGCACGGGTCACTGGCACGTCCCTTGCATGGGTCCGCTGTGAAGCGCCCCTGGGCGAACGAGGCGACTCTGGCTGCCGATGAGACAACTCGCTCCGAGCAGCCGTGCCACGTGCCACGGACCCACGAGCTGAGCAGCCTGCCAGCCACCTGGCCAGCGCCAACTTGCACAGTTGGCCCGCACCTCGCGAGCAGGCGTCAGCCGCCGTCAGCCACGCACTGGCCTGGCAACCGGGCGCCGACTCGATGATGGACTCTGGTTGCTCGCAGGACTCGCAACCTCACAGGTCGGGCCGACCTTGACGAGCGTAGTGGGGCGCGCCTCGGTCATTGGCTTGCTTGCGATCGTGGACGACGGCTGGCTGATCGGCGCGAGAGCTCGCGGAGAGGCGTGACTTGACTTGACAGCTTGCCTGCGCAAGCATCGGCCTGCCTGCCACAGAATCGCCGTCGGCACCGGCTGCGCGCCGTAGTACTAGTAGTACGGTCAGGAGCAAAGGTCGACGCCGCTCGCCACCACGCTCCCCGCGCGCGCCGCAATCGCGCGCGCCGCGCGCCCCGAGCGCCGAGCGGTAGTAGGCCGCTTGACTCCCATTTCGGCGAGCCAGTCCTCACTAGTGGCTGCCCTTGCGGGCTGGCGTACTGCCTGGGAAGCCTTGTGGCGACGCGAGGTGATAGCCAGCACGGCAGCCCGCGCCAGGAGGAAAGCTGACTGGAGGCGCCTGCGAGCTAGTAGCTAGCTCTTAGCAAGCGCTTAGCAAGGGAGGAGTGAGAGTTGTCACTCGCCTCTGGAGCAACAGAGCCGATCTTGGCTCCCGCGGGAGCACGCGGCGTGCATGCCTTGAACAACTTCGGGGACGGCGATTCTCGAGCGCAGGTTGGCCCCCCTCGCTTGGATCATGCCATGCCGCCGCATGCAGCCCCTCACTCGCAGGAGCGCATCATTCTGCCGCCGCAGGCAGTCAGACCCGCAACCTCTTCCCGCCTTCGGCAAGTCTCTCCTCGCGTTTGACCATGTCCACAAGCTCGCGCGATGTCTTCATGACGCAGGTGTCGCCCGTGCTGGGTGCCATCATCACGGAGCTCCTGTACCTGGGCCCCATGACGGCTGTGCTGCAGGCACGCAAGGCCGGTGCTCTGGGCGCAGTGGACCCCTTGCTCTTCGCCATGGTCATGCCACAGGCCATCCAGTGGACGGTCTACGGTGCCCTGGCCGGCAACACCTACTATGTGCTGGGCTCGCTGGGCGGCATCATCATCGGCACCTTCTACCTGCTCACGGTGACGCGGCTCAACACGTGCGAGCGCACGGCGCGCAAGGTGGAGCTCGTGCTGCTCGCGCAGCTCATCCTCATCTGCATCATCATCGTCATCAGCTTCATCGACCTGCACGCTGGCGTCACGGCCGCCGGCTTGAACAGCCTCATCACGTCCATGGTGCTCTATGCCACGCCCTTTCACAACCTGCGCAAGATCTGCAAGGAGCGCGACGCCTCTTCCATCAACCGCGGCTTCCTCTTCATGCAGCTCGTCTCGGGCATCGTGTGGACCTGCTACGCCATCGTCGTCTTCGACCTTTACCTCATGCTGCCCAGCCTCACCGGTTTTCTCTTTGGTGTCGTGCAGCTCGGTCTCGTGCTCGTCTACTGGAAGCCGCAGCAGCACGACCTGCACGGCAACCCGGGCAAGGACCCGCTGGACACGCTGCGGAGCTGTCTCTTCCGTCGCGGCAAGACGGACCCGCTCCCGAGCCTGCCCTCCATCGACCTCACGCTCCCGAGCCTGCCCTCGGTCGACCTGCCGATCCCGAGCCTCCCCTCCATCGACCTGCCCGTCTACTCCGTGCCTGCCGCGCACAACGTGCCCGTCAGCGCCCGCCACGCCGAGGAGGCTTTCCCGGCCATCTTGCCCTCGCCCAGCATCGAGATTGCGCTGCAATGAGCCTGAGCATGGCGATGAGGAAGAAATCCAAGAGAACTAGGCCTACGAGCCTGAAATGTCCTGACCATTGATCAATCAATCAAAGAAAGAAGATTTCTTTGTGGCTGGTATCGTGTTGTCATCATGATAAGCGCGCACGCACGCTCCGGCACTGCAGTGGCTAACCTCGCTTTTTGCCGCCCCTTGCACGGGTCGGCGCCGAGCAGCCTTGCCTTCGGTAGAACGAGGGTCGTACGGACGCCCAGAGCGGCGTACGGCTGGCCAGCACCAAGTTCCGAGATGATCGCCGAGCTCGCGAGCGGCCCGGCAGCGGCGAGCAGCGCGCGGCGCGCCTTGACAGTGAACGAAGTCTGACTGCGCGATCACGCTCGCCGGCCAAGCTCTGCCTCGCGCCTCGCCTTGGTCGGCCGGCCTCCGAGGCCGCCTCCGCGCCAGCCGTGGACGTGATGTGACTCACGCTGGGCTGCTGGGCAGGGCTCTCGGCGCAGGGGCCGACGACGCGCCGACGGCGCTGTGCAGGTTCGAGGCGCCGGGGGTCGCCGCGATCCAGAGCGCTGGGAGTTCTGGCCGCGGCTCGCCGCTCGCCGCTCGCCGCGCCTCAAGGACTTGATAAGCTTGCAGTGCGATCCGCTGGCCTGGCCAACCTCGTGGAAGAGTGAGACAGAGAAACATGGCCTCTCGGATGGGAGCCCGACGCCGCCTAGCCTGTCAGGTGGTGCAGTGACTCGTCGAGACGTCCGCTCGACCACAACTTCATCAGCCAAGCAACGTTCGCGTGACCGTGACCCAGATGCGCGACACGGCCGCGGCGTCGGGAGTGGAGAGCAGATTGCAATCGATACGAGCCGAGCCGAGCCGAGCCGAGCCGAGCTGAGGCAAGAGGCGAGCGTGGTCTCCCCGCGAAAGTCAGGTTTGCTGCATGGCGACGCCGGGCGGAGATGTCTTTGTAAAGCAAGTGGCGCCCGTCCTGGGCGCCCTTTTGACGGAGCTGCTGTACCTGGGGCCCATGGCCGCGGTGCTGCAGGCTCGCAAGGCGGGCGCGCTGGGCGCCCTGGACCCCATGCTCTTCGCCATGGCCATGCCGCAGGCTATCCAGTGGTGCGTCTACGGTGGTCTTGCAGGCAACATGTATTACGTGCTGGGCTCGCTGGGCGGCATCATCATTGGGACCTTCTACCTGCTCACCGTCACTCGGCTCAACACATGCGTGGTGACTGCGCGAAAGATTGAGCGCGTGCTGCTCGTGCAGCTTGTGGTCATTTGCATCATCATCGTCATCAGCTACATCCAACGCGAGGCCGGCGTCACGGCCGCCGGCCTCTACAGCCTGGTGGCGTCCGTCGTACTCTACGCGACGCCTTTTTTGAACCTGCGCAAGATTTGCTGGGAGCGCGACGCCTCGTCCATCAACCTTGGATTTCTCTTCATGCAGCTGCTCTCGGGTGTCATGTGGTCGGTCTATTCCATCTTCGACTTTGACCCGTACGTGCTCGTGCCGGCACTGCTCGGGCTCGCCTTCGGCCTCGTGCAGCTCGGCCTCGTCATCGTCTACTACAAGCCTTCGCACGGCTCTCTAGAGGGCCGCGGCCGTGCAGCATCCTTCGTGAACTCCATGCGCGGCTGTCTGCACCTCAACGAGACCCGCCCGCTCGCCTCGGGCGCCGCTCACGCGGGTGCTGGCGCGCTGCGCCTTCGGGACGAAGCTGCGAACCACAACAGCACCGTCGAGCAGGCCATCTTTGACCCCATGCAGCCGCCGCCGCAGCCGCTCGGGCTGGTCGAGCACCGCCTCGACCATGTCGTGGTCACGCAGGTATGACAAAGACCAAGTAACGACGCCCCTGAAAGATTTTGCAGCTCGACACAGAATACAGACGCTCCGGCAGGCTGACGCCAGGGCCTGTCGGCCGACGCCGTCCCGACGCCGCCGGCCCGGGAGCTCAACCTTGTTGTAACTCACGCGCCTCTTTGCCCATGCTTGCAGCGTCAACCGTATTACACGCAAGAACAGAACCCTGCACGCGGCCAGCTACCTGTTGCAAGCCGCACACGAGCTGCTTTCCTCACAGCCAGACGGCGACCGGGCAGCGCGCGCGCGACGGCCTCAAGTTCCGCCCATGTTTGCAGCTTCAAAGAACCGGCGGGCAGTCTGCCTTCAGCCTGCGCCTGCATGCGGTTCGCAGCGTGCGCAGAACCTTCGACTGGCCCCCGAGCCGCCGAGCCGCGCCGAGCCGGCCGAACCGCCCTGACTCGGACTCAACTACTAAGGCTAGGCCCGCCCCGGGAGCGCACGCAGTCGCACTTGAGCGGGGCCCAGGAGTTGTTCACCTCCGGGTTCGCGAGCACGAGCTGCGGGGCGTACTCTTCTCATAATGCAGCAGCGCGCGCGCGGCGGCCAAACTGCCGCGGCCGGTGCAGGCGCAGGCGCTGCTGTGATGGACCGATCGGGCCGTGCGTCGCCTGGCAGGCAGCGGCTGCCACGCCTTCACGTTGCTGCAGTGGTGGGCAGACCAAAACCCTGGCGCCCTTCGACGGCCGACCAAGTAGCGGCGCGGCCGGCACCCACGCACGGCAGCAGCCATGCCGACGGGTGAGGTGAGCAGCGTCTTCGCGACGCAGGTGGCGCCTGTCCTTGGCGTCATCGTGACCTCAGGCCTCCACCTAGGGCCCATGTACGCGGTCCTGGAGGCGCGCAAGCGCGGCCGCCTGGGTAGCCTCGACCCGGTGCTCTTCGCCATGACCACGCCGCAGGCCATCCTCTGGGTGCTCTACGGCGGCCTCACCGGCAACATTTACTATGTCCTGGGATCCGTCGGCGGCATTGTCCTCGGCGCCTTTTACTTGCTCTCCGCCGCCGAAGTGTCCACGCGCAGCCCGGCGGTGCGCCGCATGGAGACCGTGCTGCTCCTGCAGCTCTCGCTCATCTGCGCCTTCGTCGTCTGGGGCCTCTTTGACCGCGCCGGCGCCACCACGGCAGTCGGCGTCTACAGCCTCGTCGCGTCCTGCGCGTCCTACGGCTCGCCGCTGCGCAACCTGCGGCTCATCATGCTTACGCGCGACGCCTCCTCCATTAACCGCGGCTTCCTCTTCATGTCCATCCTCTCCAACACCATGTGGAGCGTCTACCTCTTCTTCGATTTTGACCTTTGGCCGCTCGTGCAGAGCGTCATCGGCGTCTTCTTTGGCGTCCTCCAGGTCGCCTTTGTGCTTCGCTATGGCCGCGGCATGCGCACCTCGGATACAGCGCCGCCCTCCGCCGCCTCCGCAGCAGCAGCAGCAGCTGCTGCTGAGGCCGAGGCCGTTGCGGCCGAGGACCTTTCCGGCCTGCCGTCCGTCGTTGCTGCCTCGGAGGGCTCATACCGCCCTCCGCTTTCCTACGTCGAGCCGATGCAGACGACGGACCGCGTGGCCCTCGTGTGATCGTGATCTTTACCAGGACAGTGCAGTCTGCAGCAGCCCGGCATCGAAGGAAAAAAAAAGAACAGCCAGGTGCAACTGACAAAACACCAACCAAGTGAGACGAAGCAGGAGCGCGTGGCGGTCCGCTAACGTTAGGCGTCGCTCTACTAGCTAGCTAGCTAGCTTGGCTTACAGTGCGAACTCAGGCTGGTTTTCGCTGGCCACGGTAAAAGGCTCCCACCAGTACTTTTCTTCAAGTTGCGCGTCCACTGGCAAGCAAGGTAGCAGCCACGAACTGTGGGCAATTGGGCCGTCCCAGGGTCACGCCGCGCCGCGCCGCCGCCGGCGGCGGCTGCGAGTTCTGCGCGCCCCAGGCCGATGCCGCCGCTGCGACCTTGCGGCGGCCAGTGCAGCTCGTCCCAAGAAGAGGGCGGGGCGCGGCGCGGTGAGCTGGGGTTCAACGCCGCCCGCCCGCAAAGCTGAGACGCCCTGTCAGCCTTGCCTCCTTGCTCGCTCGCACGGTCGCTCGCACGGTCGCTCGCCCTCGCGCTCGCAGCACAGCCGCCATGAGCAGCGCGGACTTCTTCGTGACGCGCGTGGCGCCCATCCTCGGCCTCGTGTGCACAGAGGGCCTGCACATGGGGCCCATGTACGCAGTGCTAGAGGCACGCAGGCGCGGCCACCTCGGCAGCCTCGACCCGGTGCTCTTTGCCATGACCATGCCACAGGCCATCCTCTGGTCCATCTACGGCGGCCTTTCGGGCGTCTACTACCACACGCTGGGCTCCATCGGCGGCGTCATCATGAACGCATTCTACTTGCTCTCGGTCGCCGAGCTATCCTCGCGTTCCAAAGCCATCCGCCGCATGGAGATCATCTTCTTGATGCAGCTCTCCATCATCGCCGCCTTTGTCGTCTGGAGCCTCTTCAACCGGGCGCAGGCCACCTCGGCCGTCGGCATCTACAGCCTGCTGGCTACCTGCGCTTCCTACGCCTCGCCACTGCGCAACATGCGCGTCATCATGCTCACGCGCAACGCCTCTTCCATCAACCGCGGCTTCCTCACCATGCAGATCATCTCCAACTCCATGTGGAGCATCTTCCTGTACTTTGACTTCGATCTTTGGCCGCTCGTGCAGAGCCTCGTCGGTCTCATGTTTGGCCTCATGCAGCTTGGCTTCGTGCTCCGCTATGGCCGCGGCGAGCGCGCTCCACTCGATGCCACACCTGTTGTCACGGAGGAC
Source organism: Thraustochytrium sp. TN22 (assembly GCA_013306675.1). Lineage (NCBI taxonomy): Eukaryota > Bigyra > Thraustochytrida > Thraustochytriidae > Thraustochytrium > Thraustochytrium sp. TN22. The sequence continues at coordinate 58,239 of JABLUY010000146.1, read as the reverse complement.
ACCGCAGCCACCACCGCTGCCGTCACCGCAGGCGACGCCGTTTCTGCCCGGGATCTCGCCGGCACCCCTCCGCCGCTCGTTCAGCAGGCCGATCAGGGTTCTTACCGCCCGCCGCTCTCCTTTGTCGAGCCTCTCAACACCTCGGACCGCGTCGCCTTGGTTTGATCGGGTCCCCAAGTTGTCTGTCCACCGTGTTGAGCGTGTAACAGTATACTCACAAAACTTTCCGTAGCTACCAAGGCGGCGTGAACCGCTCTTCAATCGCACACTCCAGTCTTGGTCTGAGCGTCAAGACTAGCGTCGAGGCGTTGAAGTCGAAGGCCAGAGCTGAGGAAAACCTCAACCTCGGCGCCATCAATCTCGACCTCGCCATCGCCACCAAGCCTGGTCCTCTTCGTCCCCTGCACGCCACCCTGCGATCCTCCTCCTCCTTTTGGTCGTCGTCCTCGTCGTCGTCGTCATTTTCGTCCTCGTCCTCGTCCTCCTCCTCCTCCTCTCCCTCGTCCTCCTCGTCCTCGTTCTCGTGGTCGCGCGCGTCCAGAGTCCAGACCCTCAACTTGAAACACAAGTTCAAGGGGCGCGCGGGCAGGATGTGGCGCGCGGCGCGGCGCGGGCTGAGCTCGCGCGCAGGCGCGGAGGCGCGCGAGGCGGTCTGCACGTACAGCAGCGTGCGCGTGGTGGCGGGCGGCGATGTTTTGGCGGCGGCGCAGAGCGTGGCCGCCTTCGGCGAGGCGGCGGCGCAGCTGGCGTGCGGCTACGGGCGGCCAGCCGAGGCGGCGGCGGAGCTGGCCAGCAGCGGGGCGCTGCAGTGCGGGTCGGCCGAGGCGCTCTGGGCGCTGGCCGCCGTCTTCGAGCGCAGCCCGGCGGTGAGCACCAAGGAGGCGCTGGCGGCGGCCGTGGCGGCGCTGCTGGAACGCAGGCAGCAGGCCGGCGGGGCCAGCGTCGCGGTCTCGGAGGACGCCGCCTGCCTGGTGGACTCGGCGCTGGCGCTGCACGAGGGCGAGACGGAACGCGCCTGCGCCATCTGGGAGGAGCGCCTGCTGCACAACCCGTACCACGTGCTGGCGCTGCGCTGCCTGCAGGGCGCGCACATGCGGCGCGGGCGGCCGCGCGAGGCGCTGGCCAGCGTGGAGCGCGCACTCGTGGCCTGGGTGCCGGAGCTGCCCAGCTACCCGGCCGTGCTGGCCCTACGCGCCGACGCGCTCTTTGAGTGTGGCTTCATGGCCGAGGCGGAGCGCGTCGCGGGCCAGGCCCTCTCGCTGGAGCCCATGTGTGGCGTCGCGGCGCTCGGCACGGCGCACGGTTTCCTCGCCTCGCACCGCTTCCGCGAATGCGTGCGGCTGGCGCGCGAGCTCGAGCACGTGTACGAAGAGGGCCTCAAGGCGTCCTCGGCGCTCACCGCGGAGTTCTACTACCTGCAGGGCGTCGCGTCCATCGAGCCGGCCAAGCTGCGCCCGGCTGTGCAGAACTGTGACACGCTGCTCTCCATGGACCAGGTCTGGCCCGCCTCCTGGCCGCTCGCCGCCTCGCTGCTGTGGCGCGCGCGCCTGGTCGGCGCCACCGACCGCTGGTTCGCCGCGCTGGACGAGGACCAGCCCTCCTTCGACCTGCGCAAGTACTTTCGCTCCGGCAACGACGAGGGCCCGCGCCGCCGCACGCCCACGCTCACGGACCGCTTCCAGAAGATCGCCGCGGCACTCCCGGACGACCCACACCTCGACCCGCGCCTCGAACCCCTGCTCTACCTGCAGCGCCTCATCGTTGCGCTCGGCGTCGGTGACGACGCAGCCGCGAGCTCCATGGTGGAGGCGCTGCCGCCCGCGACCGGCCTGCGCGACGTGTGCGAAGGCTTTCTGCTCCACTCGCGGGCCGACCACGCGCGCGCTGCGCACCTTCTCGCGCGCTCTCGCGCCGACTGGCCGCTCATCGCGGGCCGCCTCAGTGAGGTGGCGCTCATCGAGGCCACCTACGCCGACAGCCTGCTGCGCAGCGCGCGTATCGACGTCGATACCGACAAGCCGCTCGCGCAGAACATCGCCGACCCGGACCGCCAGCTCCTGCTCGCACGCGCCTACCTCAGCGAGCGCACCTTTCGCAACCCGAACAGCCCGTCTGCGTGGCACCTCCTGGCGCGCGTCTTTGCCGCCCTCGACGACGTCGAGAGCGCCGACCAGGCGCTTTTGCGCTCCAAGGAGCTCGGCTACCAGCAGGGTGGCTCCTTTCACTAGTACAAGTCGCAGTACGTAGCTCAATTTTCTTCGTCCACCTGGCGCACGGCCTCTGTTGCATTGACTGCGGCAGAGCGAGCGCCGGGTGCAAAGCAACCGAAGTTCTCTCCCGCTTTGACTCTCTTTCCAGGAACCAAATCATTTACAATATTTCATTGCGTTGCATTTTGCACTGCATTGCATGGCATTTTGCATTGCACTGTATTCATACAGTTCTTGGTCGTCACAGTCGGCCCCATCAAAATGGAATGGTGCCTGACACGAGGACGCGGTGCATCTCGCGGCGCGTGTGGTAGTTCGCGATGGCGGCGTGCTGCGTGAAGCGCTCGTCCCAGATGAGCATCTGGCCGTCGCGCCACGTGAGGTCCAGGAAGCTCTCAGGGCACTCCACGGGCAGCGCGTCCACGTGGGCGAGCAGGGTCTCAAGCAAGCCCTCGTCCCCCGGCGTGTTGGCAGGCACCAAGTGCCGCGAGAAGGCGCGGTTCACAAAGAGGCTGCGGCGGCCCTGCACGTTGTCGTGGCGGACCACCGGGTGCACGGCCCAGTGCTCGTCCCCGTCCGTGTGGTTGGCGCCACGGCCGTCCACACGCGCGCGCACGTCCTCGGGCAACCTGTCATAGGCGGCACGCATGTCGAGGAACCAGGTGTTGCCCTGGCCCACGGGCGGCAGGTCGCGAGAGGCGAGCGCCGCGGCAAAGGGCGGCGCTTTCTGGTAGGTAATGTCCGAGTGCCAGCCCTCGCCGAAGGCTGCCACGTCGCTCGGCTCTTTGACGATGCGCGTAATCTCGGGCGGCATGCGGGACGCCGCCATCGCCTCGCGCATCGTCTGGCCCAGCGAGCGCGCGTCGATGCCCTTGGCTGCCGCCTCCTTGACGCGGGCCGGACTGTTGAAGACGCCCTTGAGCAGGTAGCCGGGCGGCGACGAGATGCGCGCGTCCACGGGGCCTAGCCCGCGCCCAAAGGCCAAGTGCAGCTCCGGCGTTAGCTCCGTAGTCACGTTGTGAAAGCGCAGCACGAGGTGCTTCTCCAGTGCTGTCCGCACGCGCGCCATCATCTCGAGGTCCGTCGCCATGGCACGCGGGTCGAACCCGTAGACCTCGGCGCCGAAGCTCTTGCCCGCCATGGGCTCGATACGGAGGCTCTTCGGGCCCCACTCCACCACGTGTCCTTGCTTGCTGTGCAGGGGCGCGGCGGCGGAGAGCCCCGCCAACACACAGAGGGCAAGCACCGCGAGCAGTCTCCAGGTAGGCACGTTCGTGCGCGGCACCTCTCCTACCTCCACGCCAGGGGACTTGCCGCCCTTGAGGAGTTCTTCCTGGTGCGCCTTTTGCTCGTGCTGCTGGCCCATCGCCATCATCATAACGTGCGGCTCTTGTTGCGCTTGGTCAGGGAGGTTTCCGTACTGCTGGCCGCCAGCCGCGCGCAGCCCTGCCAGTGACGCCACGACGATGAGCACAAGGGAGCTACGATTGCTCAGGGACAGTCAGACAACCCTGCAGCCAGCCAGAGGTGATTGCGGCGGCCCGCTGGCTGCTCTTTTGCACACGGACGGAGCGCTCTCTCTCGCTCTCAGGAATGCTCGAGAGGACAGGACTTGTCCGGACCTCAGGTTCCTAGTTAGTAAGAGCTAAGAGGCAGCTCCGGCCGCGCGTGCGACGTCACCCGAGGACCCGGTCTGCTCCCCCAGGTGCTTCCCGGACCGCCGCCCTCGTTCGTTGTGCATGCTTGCAGCGTATCAACCTCATCAGGCTGGCGGCCACGCGGCACGGAGTTATGTACCGCCGCGCTGCCGGCTGCCGAAGCAGTACCGCCGTCGCGTCCCCCGCGCGCCGCCGCGCCGCCGACTTCAGTGGCACCAGGCTGCGCTAGTAACAGTGACGGCCTGCAGTGCCCGCTCTCATGATCACTGTCAGCGCACGTCGCGGCAGTACTGCGTTACAGACCCGGACTCGGACTCGGACTCCGACTCGGGGCCCTGCGCCGCGCGCATTGGGACCGCACACAACTTCAACGTCACTGCCCTGCGCGGCCCTGCCAGTGCACGCGCGCACCTCACTGTCAGCGGCCTCTGAAATCGTGGAGCTCGGGCCCGGGTCGCGCGGCGGCGGCGGCCGCTGGACGTCGGCCGACCTGGGTTCGGGCGCCGAGGGCTCGACGTCGGCGCCGGGCCGCGGTTCGTTGCGGCCGTCGGGCCGGGACGAGGCTAGCGAGCTAGCTGAAGCACGGAGCAAGCGAGCATAGGGAACGAGGCTTATATGATGAGGGAGCGCGAGGGAGCGCAAGCACGGAGCGGCTCTTGGCGGCTCTTGCGTGCTGAGACGCTCGCGTATCGAGGGAATGCGCTGGCTGCCGTGGACGACTACCAGCATAAGTTTGGACGTTCGGGCCGAAAGCGACCACGAATCAGATTTCAGTCTCGTTGATATTAAGAGTACAATGAGCTCCAGGGCGGGCGAGGTTTGCTCTTCGGCGAGACCAAGACCGACAGCCCTGCCGGAGCTTTGCAGAGCGAGCGTGTGCCTTGGCGCCGAAGACAACATTCATCTGCGGAGATCCTTGTATGGCGGCGCCTCGGTGACGGCACGGGCGTAGATCGCAGCGCCCATGGGGCTGAGCCCAAGCTCCGGAGGCGCGGCGTCCACGCCGCCAGCAACCCGCACGCGACGCAGGTGCGAGCGCGCACGGACCTGGGCCAAGCGTTGCTCCAGGTCGGCAATCTCGCGCCACAGGCGGCGCTCGTCGGCGTCCTGGTTCGGCGGCCTCTGCACCGTCGTCGGCAGCGAGACGTCCGTCTCGGGCACAGGCGCCCAGATGTCGTCCGCCATCGCTGCCGCGCCCGTGGCCGCTGGCGTCACAATTCCGCGCAGTTGGACCGGTCTCGGCGCCTGCAGCGCTACGGGCGCGGCGGGCACGGCAGCCTGGGCGGCCGCATGCACGGTCGTGCCCAGTGCGGCAGGTGGGTCCCGTTCGGCGGGCATGGACGGCAATCGCTGCTGCATCCGCGGGAGCGACGCTTGCTGGTTCGACATCTGGTGGTAGTCAAAGGCGTACGCCCCAATGTCGGTCGGCGGGAGGCTCAGGTCGGCCTGCGGCTTGCTCGGCCGCATGTTGTGCGGCGCGGAGAGCTGCGGCGCCCGTGGCGCGTGCGGCCTTTGGCGCGGATCCGAAGAGGCCAGCGGCCGCAGACGCGGCTTGCAGTGCGGCTCCTGGCGCTCGCGGGAGCCTGCTGCAGGGCGGCGCGGAGCGTGGACCAAGGGCGAAGCGACCCCTCGCGACGCCAGCTTGGTTGGGCTCCCCGGCGGCCCTCGTCCTTGCCGCATCGGCGAAGACTGGCGCCCCTGCTTGATGGGCGACGGCAAGCGGGCCTGCTCCGCGCGCGCGCGCCGCCAGGTGTCCATGGACATGCTGTGCTGCGTGCCGAGCTCATCGTCCGTGGCGGGCGCGGCGCTGGATAGCCTCGCCTCGCGCACCGGCAGGCTCGGGACTGCCGAGGACGAGGACGAGGACGAGGACGCGGGCGGCTTGCCGCCCAGCCTCGGGAGAAAGGACGGCTTCATCGCTGCCGCCGTGGCCGGCTTGGAAACGGGCGCCGCCGCGGCTGGCTTGGAAACGGGCGAACGCGCGGAGCGCGGGGGCAAAAAGTTCTCCGGCGTGACGGCGCCGAGCAGGCTTCGCAGGTCCGAGGCCGCACGCCTCACCTGCGGGCTGGCGTCGGCACGCGCCGTGTCGACAGCGGGCGCCAAGCCCGGGGCGTCGCGGAGCGCGGGCGCCGCGCGCAAGCAGCGGGCGATGGCCACGAGCGCGGTCTCTCGCACCATGGGGTTGGCGTGCTGCACGTAGCGCAGGAGCCGCGCGAGGACGTCCCGCGAGGCGCAGTGCGCGCAAAAGACGGCGAGCGCCTGGTCGGCGTGCAGACGTATGAACTCGCTGGTGTTGTCACAGGCGCGCTTGAGGAGCGCTGGCACGAGCTCGTCGGCGAGCGGGAGGTTGAGGTCGGCGCCGAGGCGGCCGAAGAGCTCCGACAGCGTCTGCGCGGCGCCCTTGGACACGGCGGACCGCAGCGACGCCAGGCAGCGCACGGCCCAGCCCAGGAGCGTCCTGTACAGCGCTGCGTCCTCGCGCAGCACCTGCGGCGCCCTCTCCGCCAGCGCGCGCAGCGTGCGCAGGCCCCTCGCCTGGCGCTGCCAGTCCTCCTTGCTGCGCAGCAGCGCCACGCACGCCCTCGCGCGCGCGCGCGCCTCCTGCTCGTCCCAGCTGGCGCCCGCCAGCTCCTCCTCCGCCTCCGCATCGCCCTCGCGCGCGGGCCCCATGCGCCGCCGCGCGCGCCCCACTCGCGCTCTGTCGCGCTTTGCGGGCTCGACGCCGCCTGCGGTCCGTTGGGCCGGCGTTGCGCACGCCGCGGCCGGCGTTGCGCCGCGCGGCCGCCGCTGCGCAGAACCACAGCTTGCCCGGGCTCCAGGCGGGCCCCGGCTGCGCACGCGCGCGTCGCTCGCAGAGCGCTCGGCGAGGCAGGATGGCGTGGGGCCAGCCGCGGCGCGGCGTGGACGACCTGGTCGCGAAGCTGCGCGCCAACGAGACCGGGCCGGCGATGCTGGTGCTGAGCCTGCGCAAGGTGGACGAGGCAGGGCTGGCCGCGCTCGCCGACGCGCTCGCGGACAACACCTCGCTGGACGAGCTGCTCTGCTCGGGACACAGCGTGACGCCTGAGGCCGCGCGCAGGATCGGCGCCGCGCTGCGCAGGAACAGGCGCCTGCGCAGGCTGGCGCTCGGGTGCGCGGCCTTTGGCGACGACGAGCTGCACGCGCTGCTGGACGCCTGGGACAACCCGACGCTCGAGGCGCTCGACCTGGAGCTCAAGAGCATCGGCCCGCCCGGCATGGCCTCGCTCGCGCGAGTGCTGGCGACGCCCTCGCACGCGCTGCAGGACGTGCGCCTGGGCCGCAACGCGCTCGGCGATGAGGGCGTCGCCGCGCTCGCCGCCGGCCTGCGCGACGCGCCCGCGCTCCTGCGCAATCTCGAGCTCAACGCCACGGGGCTCGGCGTGGACGGCTGCCGCGCGCTCGGCCTCGCGCTGCGCGCCGCTGCCAAGGGCAACGCCGGCCTGCGCCTCGTGCTCAGCGACAACCCGTCCGTGGGCGACCAGGGCGTCGCCGCGCTCGTGGGCTCGAGCGGCTCCGACCAACTGGAGCAGCAGCAGCAGCAGCAAGGGGAGGAGGACGAAGGCCCCGAGGCTGCCCAGGAGCACGAGCACGGCGTGCGGGAGCTGCACGTGGACGGCTGCGGTCTCGGTACGGCTGGCTTTGCGGCGGCCTGCGCGGCGGCGGCGCGGCCCGGCTCTCGCTTTCGCACGCTGCGCGTCTTGGCGGCCGGTCGCAATGAGATCAGCGCTGTGGACGAGGCGGCCGCGGCGGCCTGCGCGACGCAGCTCGAGGACCTCGACATTCGGGCCAACCCAGTCGGTTTGGACGGCTTGCGTGCGCTCGCGGCGGCTCTCGCTGCGGCCAGCGCCCCGACGCTCGCTCGCCTCAACCTAACTAGCGTCGGAATCGGTCTGCAAAAGGGCAACCAGGCCGGCGACGACGAGGAGGAGGAGGAGGATCCGGTGGCGCCTCGCAGCGGCAATGACAGCGAAAAGAGCGCGGCCTTCGCCGAGGCGGTCCGCCTCGCGCTCTCGGCCAATTCTCTCGAGGAGCTGCGCCTCATGGGCAATGCGCTGGGCGACGATGGCGCCGCTCTGGTGTGCGCTGCGCTCGCTAACGGCGAGGGCGAGGGCGCGCTGCGCACGCTGGCCCTTGGTGGTGTCGGTCTGACTCGACCTGGTGCCGAGGCGCTCATCCAGGTTCTAGCTGCCTCGGAAGGCGATGGCCTGCGCGTCCTGGAGCTCGGTGGCAATGACCTAGGCGACGGTAAGGAGCTTGCGGAGCAGTTCCGCGCTGCTCGGCCCACGTTGATTGTGGCGCTGGATGGCCTCCAGCAGCAGTAACTGTCCAGTAACTCAAGACAACTCAAGTAGAAGATGCTTTTGATCCATGGGAAACGATGTAATTTTCTTTTTTTGGACTTGCACACACACGAGGCTGTCACGGTCGCTCGCGTATCGAGCCGCAAAGGAGAGAGGAGACGCGGAGGGCTTACACCCAGGGTCTGTCCGTGTTCTGGCCAAGGTCATCTCTGTCAATGCCAAGGAGCGAACTATGGTACTTTGATCGAAGCTTCTTTTCTTTTCTTCTACCACAGATTTGTTTGCAACAAAGAGTTAGGTTACCACAACTTGTCGGGCTCTACGCACGAGCCAATAACGCACAGACTTCTAGAACTAACTGGCCGGGCCGCCAGAGAGAACGGAGTCCTTGAGCTGCTGGATCTCGTCGCGCTTGATGGCAGCCTCACGCTCAGCGCGGGACTCCTGGTCCTTCATGCGCTGCGCGTCGCGGGCGGCACGCTTGTCAGCGTCTGCCTTGTCCTTCTCCGGGTCGCGCGCCTCCATAATGATCTCGCCGCCGGGCTTGACGCCAAAGTCGACGATGGACATGCCGTCCTCGTCGAGCGCGACGGGGTGGCCAAAGTCCTTGCCGGTCTCGCGGTAAAAGAGCGTCTGCAGATCGGTGTCGACGCTAAAGAGGCGCTGGCAGAGCAGCTTGAGCTCCTTGACGGTCATGGCGAGCGGGAGGCGCTTGGTGACGGGCGGCGCCGTACAGGTGCGCGGATCGAAGCTGCGGATGGTGACCTTGGCGCTGTTGGAGGCGAGCGAGCCGTCAGCCTCCTGCGCGGCCTTGGCGCGGCGCGCGGCCTCGGCCGGGTCGCCGTGCTCGGCGACGAGCTCGGCGTAGCGCGGGTGCTCAGCGAGCTTGGCGTCGCGCGCGGGCGGCGCCAGGTCGGTGAGCGCGACGGCGACACGCTTGAGGTAGAGGCGCTCGGCGTCGGAGCGCTCGCGCGGGGCGACCTCGGACCCGTTGAGGCGCTCGAGGCCGCGCACGCGCGCAATGGTGGTCTGGCGCGCGGCGCCGGCGTTGCCGGCCGCGGCGATGACGGGCGAGCCCTGCAGGCGCAGCTCCTTGAGCGCAGGGAAGGCGTTGAGCGCGTCGACGCTGGACCAGGCCGCAATGCGCGTCCTGCAGAGGAGGAGCGTCTCGAGCGCGCTAAAGGGCTGCGAGCCGCCCACCTTGCCGGAGCCGCGGAAGAGGCGCGCCTCGGTGTAGCGAGCGCGCTCGCGCTTCTCGAGCATGGGGATCACCATGCCGTTGCTCATGACGATGTCCAGCTCCTCCACGAAGCGGGACGGCTTCTTGCCGTCGGCGGACCGCGCGTCGGCGGGGGCTGCCCCGTCCTCTGCCTTGCGCTCGGCGTCCTGCGGCTCAGGGCTCCCCCCCTCGGACTCGGACTCGGCCACGGGCTGCGGCGAGGCGGCGTCCGGCGCGAGCCCGCGCTCAAAGGCCTGTGCGGCCTCGAGGCGCGACTGCTGCAGCTCGTTCTCGGTGCGTGGCGCCGGCGCGGGCGGGGCGCAGGCGCCGCCCTCGGCGCCGCAGCAGGCCTCCTCTCCCTCCGATTGCTGCTGCTGCTGCTCCTGGCCACCCTCGCTGAGATCCGTGGCGGCGACGGCAGCGGGCGGGTCGAAGAAGACCTCCTCGATTGGGTTGTCGCTCGCGTTGATGTGGCGCAGCGCCGGGAGGCGCGCGAGACGCCAGACCTCGGACCAGGTCGCGAGCTTGTTGCGCGAGATGTCGATCTTGCGCAGGCACGCAAAGCCCTTGGCGAAGGACTCCGGCGTGAAGCCCTTGCGGTCGACCAGCTTGATCTGCTCCTGCGCCCAGGCGGCGTAGGAGCCCTTGGGGTGCGCCACCTCGGCGGACTTGAGGCTGCCGATGGGGTCGAGCGAGGTCAGGTCATTGTCACCCAGCACGAGCTCCTCCAGCACCGGCAGCACGCCCTCCTCGTCCAGGCGCTGCACCTGCGAGAAGGTGGTGCCGGTGCGGTTGAGCACCAGCACGCGAAGCGCCGCCATGGGCACCTTGAGCGGCGCCGGGAGCGGCTCGATCGGGTTGATGGGCAGGCCGGAGCGCAGGTGGTTGCGCGCCAGCGACAGGTGCTCGAGCTGGTCGAGCTGCTGCGCCACCTCGCCGACCGTGGCCCACGAGTCGATCAGGTTGTCCGACAGGTCCAGCTCGTGCACGTGCGGGCAGTTCTCGCGGATCCAGCCGGCGCGGCCGGCGGACACCACGACGCACGATGCCAGCGACACCTCGCGGAGCTTGTGGATGCGCTGCTTGCCGCGGATCTGGTCCATGCCGACGGCCTCGATCTCCACGACCTCGCCGTTGCGCCGCCGGGGCCCAGCCTCGCCGTCGTCGCCCTCGCCGCCCGCGCCGGCGCCCTCGCCATCCTCGGCCTCGCGCTGCGCGGCCTCGGGCTCGTATCTGGTGATGAGTGCGTCCGCGAAGGTCACGCCGGCGCGCAGGAACTGCGGCTTGACGAAGGACCCCTGGCCCTCGGCGCACGTGAAATACCTCGTCTCCTCCCCGCTCGCCTTGTCCTTGACGGCGCCGTCATGCTTGCCGCGCCCCGCCGTCTCCCACTCCACGCCGACCCACACGGCTTCCTTCTTCTTGGCCGTCGCGACGGGCCCCACGTAGCGCACCCAGCCGCGGTGGCCCTCCTCGTCCACCACGACGCCGCCCACCTCGAAGGCCGCCATCCCCGCCGCCTCCGGCCGCGCGCGCGAGCGCCGGGCCGCGGGCCGCCGCCGAGCAAGCTCAAGCTCCGCCGCCGCCGCCGCCGCCGCCGCCGCTGCCGCGCCTCGCCGCCGCCGCCGCCGCGCCTGCGCGGGAGTTTCTTGATTGCCGCCGCGAGCCCGCCTTGAACGCGCCTTCGCGACCCTGGCTGGGATGGCGAGCAGCGCGACCGTTAGACGTTGTTATTGAGTCCGGTTCTTCGCATCATCGCCATCGTCAGGCTGACTCAGGCAACTGGGCTGGCGCGGCACCCAGGGCGCGTGCATCCGTTCGCCACGGTCGCCAGAACAGAAGTCGCCTCCTTCGCTGCACATGTCATGCCGCGAGCGCGCGCCACTCTTGCTCATTTGAAGTACGTTGCAACCGGCGATGATGAAGGCTTGGCGACACTCCTCGCAACCTCCTCGCTCTCAACGTTTGCAAGCATCCAAGGCAAAACCGGAACTGGCCACGCAAGGCAAATCCGGAACTGGCCACGCGGGGCCGAGAGGGCCGAGAGGGCCGAGAGGCCGGAGAGGGTCGTGAAGGTCGAGAGGGAGAGCAAACTGTGAGGCAGGGTGATGTCGTGCCTGCTGCCTGCCATCGCCGCGCGGCCGACGGCTGGACTAAGAAGGAAAAGGACATGAAGGAAAAGCGCTTGGATGAAGAATTCTGTTACGCGACCTCTCCAAGGGATTTTTTCCCCAAAACAGAGGCCAACCTACTTTTTGACATGACGGCAGGATACACTCTTTGTCGCTTGCCAACCTGCCTGCCTGCGACGCTGCGTGCGCACCTGGCCTTTCGAGGCCAAGGCTGGCTGGCTGGCCAACTCGGCTCAGCCTCGCGTGGCTCACCCGTCTTCACAGCCAGGCAATCAGTGGTCCTCGATGAGACTCTTCATCAGGGCGTCCAGCTCGCCCTTGAGCTGCTCGACCTTGAGTCCATTCTCGCGCTTAAAGGCGCCAGCCTGCTCCTCCGACAGGTCAGCGATAAGGGCCTTGTACGAGTCGAGGCAGGCGGCGACGGCGTTCTGGGCCTCCTCGAGGTCCTCCTCAAAGTACACAGTCTCCATGGAGTCCATGGCGTCGCCCAGGCACAGGCGCGCCTCCGCGAAGTCGTCCTGAAACTCGCCGGAGCGCTTGCGCAGGTCATCCTGCGAGAGCCCCGTCGACATGGCGCGCACGGAGACGCCTCGCGGCGCAAGCTGCGCGGCCGTCCATCCCCGCGCGTGCGCCTGGCCGACCCGAGCCGTGGCCGCCCAGCCTCCCAGCGCGCGCGCCTGCGCCTGCGCCTGCGCGTGCGCCTGCGTCTGCGCCTGCGCCCGCGTCTGCGCCCGCGTCTGCGCGATGCCCATGGCCGCCATGGGCCGCGCCGCGCCGCGCCGCGCCGCGCCGCGCAGGCCTGCCGCCAGCGCGCCCGTCATCCCGCGCTCCTCCGCCGCGTCTCCGCCCGCGCGCCGGCGCCGCGCCTCTCCCGCGCGCGCTCGGCCTCTCCGCCGTCTCCGGATCTGCCTGGCCTCGCCTGCGCGCCTGCGCAGCCCGCCCTGCGTCCGCCTCCCGCCGCGCCGCGCGGTACCGCCGCGCGGTACCGCTAAGCGGCCTATTTTCCGGCCCAACCGCGCGCCAGTCAGCGCCGCCGGCGGCACCGGCGAATCCGTGGGGGCTAGCCGTTCCTCTCGGAGACTCCGCGACCGCGCCCACTGGCGCGCCTGGCGGGGGGCGCCGCGGCGCCGCCGCGCAGAGCGCGCGGAGGACGGCCGAACGCGCGCCGCGTGGCTGCGGGCCGCTGCGTGGGGGGGCGCTTCGCGCGAACGCGGCGGGGATCGGCAATCCGCCGCCCCTGCGCCCCTCTGCGCGCGGATCCCTCGAATCCTCCGCCACTGCCCTTCTCCCGCGCGTCTCCCGCGCCGCCGTTCCCCGCACCTGACTGACCGCGCGGCCGCGCCCCCGCCCTCGCATCCCCCCGTCCCCCCACCCGCGCGCCCCCCCCTCGCCCTTCTCCCGCAGCCCCCCCTCCCGGCGCCGGCCCGCCCCAGTGCGGCGCCCCCCCCGCCCCGCTGCGCGGCTTGGGCGCAGAGGCGGCGCATCCTGCGCGCGCCCGCGAAAGCGCACTTGGGCGCCGGCCGCGCGTCCGCCGCAAGTGGCGCTTGCGCGCTTGCAAGTGGCGCTGGCGCGCCTGCAAGTGGGGCCGGCGCGCCCGCAAGTGGGGCCCGCGCGCCGCACAGTAGAGTCGCTTCTCCTGCCTGCGCTCGGAGCGCGCCTCCTTCCCGCTGGTTTCTATTCCATCTCGCCTTCGCGCTCGCGCTCGCGCCCGCCCGCCCGCCCGGCCGCGCCGCCCCGCCGCGCCCGCCTCCGCGCCCGCCGCGCCGCCGCGGAGCGCCCAGCAGCCGCGCGCCGGCGCAGGCAGCGGCGGCGGAGAGCGGCGAGCAGCAGCGGCGGCGAGGAGGCGAGGCGTGACTGTGCTCGCTCGCCCGGGATTCAAACAAAACAAAGAGCATCATCTAGGCCCGCGCGCGAGCGCAGCGCCGGCCGCCGGCTTCGGCCGCGCGAGGTTGCGTGCCACGCGGACGCCTGGCGCTCGCCCTCTCCTCTCCTCGCGTCAGGTCTCGTCTCGACTCGACTCGACTCGACTCGACTCGACTCGACAAGAAGACCAAACTCTTCTCGTCCCGACTCGACTCGACTCGTGCTGCCTCGTGCTGCCTCGACGCGACCCGACTCGACTCGACCCCCGCTCGCGCTCGCGCAGCGCAAGCATGGCGCCGCCGTCCGGCCAGACGCCCCTGTGCGCGTCGGCGGCGGAGCTGCAGCAGGCGGGCGCGCAGCCCCCGGCGGCGCAGGGCGGCAACAAGCAGCAGCAGCAGCAGCAGCAGCAGCAGGTGCTGCTGCCGCCGTGCGCCACGCTGGATGCGCCGGCAGGCCGTGGAGGCCTGATCAAGGCGCAGCTGAGCGCGCTGGTGGAGTCGTCGGCCGAGCTGAAGGAACTGCTCGAGGAGTACGGCGACCCGGAAGACGCGTATGACCAATACAAGACGCTCCTGGACATCAAGACCGACATGGAGCGCGACATCAGCATCTTCGCCGGCGCCATCCAGCTGCTCGCGGACCAGCACGAGGACGCCGAGGCCGGCGGCTGCTGCAGCGTCTGCGCGCGCGCCTTCGCGTCCGAAGCCGAGGTGCGCACCACGCTCGACGAGATCGGCGCCAAGATCCGCGCCACGGAGGTGGCCCGCGACAAGTCGCGCGTCGTCGAGCGCTTCCAGCTGTGCAAGCAGGCGCTCGACGCCGCACTGCGCGCGCCGACCGCCGCCAACGCTGGCGGCGCCGCCACCGACATCCCCGACGCCATGGAGACGGACGACGACGACTCCGCCGAGGCCTCTCGCGCCGCTGTGGCCGTGGCCAGCGCCTCGCCGCGCGGCCCCACCGAGATGATCATGGCCGAGGCCGACTCGGACGCGGGCTCGGACGATGCCGCCCAGCCTGCGCTCGACATGTGCCAGCGCGTCGCCTTCAACATCCGCACGGGCCAGCTCACCGAGCTGCGCAACCAAAAGGCCGAAAACCTGCAGGACCAGCGCTGCTTCGCCTGCATGCGCGACTTTTGCGGCTCGGATCTCGCCGACTACCTGCGCGCTGTCGACCGCCGTGCCTACGGCATGTCCGAGCGCCTCCACCACTTTGTCAACTGATTCCGCCGCGCGAGCATGCGCCCGCGCGGTCTCTCTCTTTCTCTCTCTTCCCTTCTCGTGCCCGCCTCGCCTATCTTCTTCTCCCGCCGGACGCAAGTGTTTGGAACGCTTGCGCCGCCGGCGAAAATTGGCTTGAGATGCGCGCGCACGAAGAGCCCCTCTCTACACCCAAACTTCGTGCGGGAGCCTCGTGGCCTCGCCCGCTTTTATGAACTCGATACCTGCCTGTCGACTCCAATCAAGCAAACTTTTGTCTTATAATAGTATCCCCGCACGCTCTCGCGCTTGTCAGGTCAGGCCTGCAGCGCGCTTGTCGTCTTTGTGTGGTGTGAAAAAGGAAAGGAAAGGGTACACGAGGCCCGGCACGTGCGTCAAATGTGCGTGGTTAGGGTGCTCTTCTCTCGAGAAGAACAAGCCAAGCACAAGCAAGGTCTCGGAAAGAGTGCCTCCATCTCGCGCAGCCAGCAGCACCACCTCTGGCTCCGAGCGGAGCGGCCGCCACTCGACTCGACTCGACTCGAAACGAAACGAAGCGCGATTCAAGACGTACGTACTGGTACCTTCATCATCAACATCATGAACGCCTCGCATTGGCAGCGCCGCCGGCGTGCGAGGTGGCCTGCTGGGCCTCGCCGCGCAAGGCCTCCATCTGCCGCTGCTGCTCTTTGATGTACTCGTCCGTCATCTCCGACTCAGGCGCGTACACGAGTCGCGACTCGAGGCTGGCGCGGCAGTCCTCCGGGGCGCAGCAAATGTCTTGCAGGCACGAGTGGCAGAGCCCCCAGTGCCCGCGCGCGATCTCGCCCAGCAGCTGCGCGCGGCTCCACCCCGCGTACCCGAAGAACGCCAGCACGCGGCCCTTCTCGCCGGCCGACAACCCGCGCACGTTCGCTGGCCGCGCGCGCACAAGCGCGCCGCCCGTGAGCCGCACGTGCCAACGCTCGCCGGCCGCGTCAAAGGACTCCAGCACGCCGCGCGCCCCGTTGTGCTGCGTCGCCTGCGTCAGCCCGTGCAGCTCCGCGAGCTGCCCGGCGACCAGGCCCTCCACAGCAGCCTCCGGTGCCGCGCGCCGTCCCGCAGCCACCATGGCGTCCACCAGGGAGTACACCACCTCGTAGCCCCCGTCCCCGCCAAACACGATGCACGCACTCACTTCGTCCTCCTCGCAGGGCCCGCCGCGGTAGCACACGACGGCCACGTCGGCCGCCGTTGGGCACGTCTCCCGCGCCGTGGCGCGCGCAGCCGCCACCGCCGACCGCACCCACCGCGGTGACGGCTCCGAGAACGGGCGCGTCAAGTTCACCGCTTGCACCGTGTCTTCCGCGCAGCTCAGCGCAGTGCGCAGCACCACGGTGCACGGCGCGTGCAGGTTCGCCAGGGCCGACCCCAGGTCCGACTCCGGCACGCCCTCCAGCGAGCCCTCCGGCATCAGGTTGAAGACGCGCCCGCGGATCTGCAGTGAGGGCCGCTCCATCGGCGCAGGCGATGTCGGCGCGGCTGGCGGTGTTGCTGCCTGCTGCTGCTGCTGCTGCTGCTGCTGCTGCTGCTGCTCACCGCGGCTGCCCGCCTGCGTCTCCGCCTGCGACTCGGCATTCAGGTCTGCGTTCGAGTCCGCGTCCGAGTCCGAGTCTGAATCCGAGCCAGACTCGTCCGAGTCCAGCCCGCCGGCCCTCGCACACAGCTCGCGAAAGGTGCGCAGCTGCGCCTCGGAAACAACCTCGAGCTCGAAGCAGCCGCGGTCCTCCTCGACGCGCGTGATCAGGTAGGCGCCATCGATCCAATGCGCGTACGAGCCCATGATGGTGAGCATGGGCTGCTCCATCGCCTCGCGCTTCATCATCTCCGAGAACATGGAGCGTGCCGCGATGAAGCGGCCCTCGCCCACCAGCGCGGCGATCTCCGCGCCCGTGAAGCTCTGCATCAGCTCCAGCCGCGTCGGCGGCGGACACGTGAACTTGCTCTTGCACACGCCGCACACGTGGTGCCGCATGTCGTCCCGGTAGAACGCCGGGTGCGTCGGCTGGCTCACCAGCACCATGCGCTGCCACCGCCGCAGGCACCCCATGTGCACGTACCGCTGGTCGCCCTTGCACGCGCACACGTCCTTGCACAGCGCCTCCTCCTCCTCGCCCTCAAAGCAGAACCTGCACATGCGGTCGTCATCCTCCTCCTCCTCCTTGGCGTCCCGGGCCCCGTCGCTCGTCGCCCCAGACGTGGTGGGCTCGTCGCTCTCGGCGGCCTTCGCGGCGCCGGCGCCCGCAGCGTCTCCGTCGTGGCGGTCGTCCGCTCGGTCGTCCGCTCGCGCGGCCTTGTCGGCGTCGCCGCGGTCGGCGGCCGCCGCGCCGAGCGCCGCGCGCGCGTCGCGCTTCTTCTCCGCGGCCGCCGCCGTCGCCGCCGCCGCCGCGCCGCCGTCCATGCTCATCCGGCGCGGCGCCCCTCGAGGCCGCCGCCGCCAGCGCCAACAACGCCGCCGCCGCCGCCGCGCGCTCGCGCTCGCCGCCCGCGCGGGCGTCCGTCCGGGTTCTGGCCTGGGCGGCCGCCGCGCCGGCGCAGACCTACAAGGCAAGGCGAGGCGAGGCAGGGCAAACAAGCCCTGAACAGAAGCACAAGGCGGCCAAGGCCAGGCATCAGGGCAAGGCCAGCTAGCTTGCGAGCTAGAAGGCAAGGCAGCCCCGGCCTCGGAGGGCGCCTCGGATCCGGGCTCCAGCGTCGCGAAGGCTCCAGCGAGCTGAGCCAGGACAATTCCGCGGTCTTCGGAGCCGCAGCGGCCCCGGGTCGCGAGGCGGGAGCCGAGCTGCCGCGCCCGGCGAGCTGGCGGGCTTGCTTGGCATGCTGCGGTGCCCGAGGCAAGTCAGTCACGGTCTGGCCCCGGGCTTGCTTGCCCTGGTTGCTTGGTTGGTCTCGCGAAGCTCTCCAAGGCGATTTTATTTGGTTGGTTGGTTGGTTGGTTGCAGTGTCTGGCTGCGGGGCCGCGATCTTGGAACAAGGCGCTGGTGGATGGCAACGGGTTGGGCTGCTTTTCTTCTGAGCTAACTTAGCTAGAGTGGTAGGCTACTGGGAGTGAGGAGGGGCCAAAACTTAGCCGGTGCTGGCACCGCAGACGTCGTAGATGATGGCGTCAGCGATGGTGTAGAGGTCCTCGGGCTCGCTGTTGACCTGGAGGTCCTCGACGAAGTCGAAGACACCAGCCTTGACGCGGTCTCCGACGCGCACGTAGACGAGGTAGACGTCGTCTTCGGTGCCGAGGACGCCGTCCGGGCCCTTGCGGAGCGCCTCGGCGGCCTCCTTGGGGCACTTCTTGGCCGAGTTGGAGAAGCCCGCAGCCTTGCAGCCTTCGAGCTGGTTCGGGTTGCCGTCCGTGGCGATGATGACGACGCGGTGGTCAAGGTTATCGCGCACCTCGAGCGGCCAGAACAGGTTGATGGCCTCCACGAGCGCCGGGCCCGTGCCGGTGGCGCGCTGCTCCGGGACGATCGCGTGCACGTGGGACTGGAACTCGTCCTGGTCCGTCGCAATCGGAGACGAAAAGTCCCACAGCAGGTCCACGGTCGTGGAGTAGTTCATCATGGTCAGGCGCGACTGGTAGGCGCCCGTGCCGACGTCAAAGGCGCTGGCCAGCTGCCGCACGAACAGCTTGAGGTGGGCCCACTCCTCCAGATCGATGGACGACGATGCATCCACCACAAAGAGCACGTCCGTGGTCTTGTGGTGGCACGAGATCACAGGCGGCAGCGTCGGCATCGCCGGCTCGGACGTCGGGCTCGCCGTCGCCACGATAACGCTCTCGCACCCGCTCACCAGGCCGGTGTGGTAGTACGCGTTGCGCTCCTCAGGCTCCGCATGAACATCCTTGCGAAGCTCGCACTTCTTCTTGTCCTGGCGCACAGTCCACGACTCGCACGAAGCGGTATTTATGCACTCCTGCGCGCACACCTTGGGGGACGCCACGTTCTTGATCGTCTTGATCGATGTGCCCATGTACTCGAAGAACTGGCTGTCGCATTCGGCGCTCAGGGGCGAGCACGTGCGCGGGCCGGCCACAAAGTCGGACTTCAGCTTGAGCTTGTACGACTTGCCCTTGAGGTAGCACTTCTTGTTCTTCGTGCCGTACGAGTAGCCTTCGCAGTTGGTCTGCTTGAGGCACTCGGCCCGGCAGTCATCCACGCTCGCGATGCCGCTGAGCTTCCCGATGTTCTTGCCGCCCGTGTACATGTGCCCGCTCACGTGGCACACCTCCTCCTCCTCCACCGTACGCTCCTCGGTCGGCGAGCCCGTCGGGCTCCGCGTCGGCAGCCGCGTCGGGTAGGCCGTCGGCGCCTCAGTCGGCAGGTCCGTCGGCGCCGCAGTCGGCAGCTCCGTCGGCAACGCGGTTGGCGCCTCAGTCGGCAGCTCCGTCGGCAACGCAGTCGGCGTGGCCGTCACGCACGTCTTCGACCCAGACATGTGGCACGAGGACGTGTCCACCTCTGTCACGCTCGTCAGGAGCTTGCACTTGTTGAAGGTGTACCACTCGTAGAACACCCAGTGCTCGCACGCGCTCGTGCCAAGGCACAGGTCGCGGCAGTCCTCCATGTCGTCCACGCCGTCATGAACCGACAGCGTATCGCCGTCCAGCCGCACGTTCTTCTCCAGGCACAATCGCGGTTCCGCCTCGTCCACCAGCGACCGCAGGTCCGTCAGCCGCTGTCCGGCCGCCACGTAGACCACGGCGCCCAGCGCCACCATGGCGGACGCCCGCCACGAGCCCACCATCTCACGTCGCGCTCGCGCTTGTCTTCGATCAGCTGCCGCAACCGAGCCGCCAATCTGGGTCTGCGGCCAGGCTTACTGCGCAAGCCTGCTCGTGTCCACGAACTCTGAGTCCCGTTCGGCCCAGATGGGCCGCGCCACGCGCGCAGGCCCGCGCCGCGCCGCCGCGGAGGCTTCCAGTCCATCCGTCCAACCTTCTGCCTCCGCCGCCTCCATTTTATCTCACGCAGGCTCTCGGGCCTGCCTCTCTTGCAGTGGCCTGGCCTGTACTTTTCCCCTGTCCAAATGGCGCCTGGCTCGCATAGGCCCACAGCGATCCCGCACTGGCAGCGCAGCGCAGCGCAGCACAGCGCACTGGCAGCGCGCGGTGCCGCGCACTTGTGCGTGACCTTGCGTTCTCGAGCACACACCTTCAAGTTGACGCACTGCGAAATCCAATCAAGACTCAAGTGCAAATGATAGGGTACGAGCTACGCGCGAGCAGGCAGCAGCTGGCCGACGAACCTCGTGCGACTCACTCCATTCCGTCCGCCGCGGAGTCGCCAAGGTCGAATACGGGTGATGGCGCCGTCCACATCGGCCCGCGCACACCCCAACACGGACGCCGTTGGATCCCGCGCCGCCGCAAGGCTGCCGCCGGCCACGCGCCTGTGCTTCACCGACCAACCTCGAATGCGAAGCGCGGCTTGGCCTTCTCCCGCCGCACCTGCTTTCTTGGCTGGCTAACTCGGCTTTTCGTTGGTTGCTAGGTTGCTTGGTTGCTCGGTGTGTGAACCACCATATCCGTTGCCGATACGCGTGGCCCTTCCAGCAATTGTCAGTGCCGTGTTGCGCTCATAGTCGAACTCCCTCGGCGCAAATGATGGATAGTCCTTTCGCACGGTGCAGCATTTGAGTTGAACGCGGCACGCGCGCAGCAGACGTTCTGCAAGCAAACGTTGGCACGCCAAGCGACCGGCGAGAGCGGAGGCCGTAGCAAACCGAAGCGCTCGCTCGCTGCGTGCTTGCTTGCTTGCTTGCTTCATCGCTTGCTTGCTTGCTTGCTCGCTCGCTCGCAGCGGCGTGCTGCTTTGCCGCCGCGTGCTCGGGCTGGCGTGCTCCTGCGAGCTCGCTCGGTGCCGTGCTCGCGAGTGTCGGCGGCGGTGGCGGACGGCAGCAAGGGCAGAAGCGTGAGGGCCAAGAGAAAGGAGACGCGTGCTCCCTTCCTCGCTTGCTCTATTCGCTCACTCGCTCGCTCAATCACTCACTCATTCTTTCTCTCTCTCTCTCACGCAATCGCTCGCGCATGTCGGCCTCCACCATGTTCACGGCGGCGTACCGCGCCAAGCACGCCGCCTTGGGCAGCAGCAGCTCGTCCTCGCGGTCCTCACGCACGGTATCCTCCTCCAAGACCAGCAGCGGCAAGCCGCCGGCGCGGCCAACGTCATCCTCCCTCACGACCGGCACAGCGTCGTTGTCCAAGCAGCGCAAGGCGTCGCGCAGCAGCAGCGGCGGCAGCAGTAGCAGCAGCAGCAGCAGCAGCGCCTTGAGCTCCAGCTCCAGCTCCAGCAAGTCCATTAGCGTTGGGGGCAGCGCACTGCTGGGGACCGCCACCCGCAAGGCCGGCAAGCCACCGCTGTCGCGCCGCGACAGCTTGGACCTGACCCAGAGCCGCGCCCGGGAGGCCTCGACCGTGGTGGACGGCGATACGGACACCGACACTGACGCCGACGAGCATGAGCTTCGCGCGCTGCTGGCCAAGTATGGGTCTGGGCGCTCGCGTACGCAGAGCGACCCGCGCGGGCTGGCGCGCGGCGAGGACGAAGAGTCCAAGGCGGAAGATGTGAGCAGCTCTGCCAAGGGCCACCGCGGCCTCGGTGTCCGCAGCAAGTCCGTCGGCGCAAAGCAGGTCCGCGGTATCCTTAGCACGGCCAAGGCGCCGCTGGACCGCAACCCGAACAAGGGCCGCCGCCGCGTCACCTTCAACCGTATGGCCACCGTACACCACATGCCGGGCCACGAGCTCACGGCGGCCAAGCGCTCGCGCAAGGGCCCGTGGGAGCCGGCGCCCGAGCACGACGAGCTCTGGGACGGCGACTTGCAAGAGTTCCGCCCCGTGCCGCTCACGCGCAAGGAGCTGCAGGACCTGCTGCGTCGCAAGGAGCGCCAGTCCATCTACGACGACCAGGCCGCCGCGGACTTTGGCGGCTTCAACTACACCTACCCGCCAGCCAGGTACGAGTATTCATCCGAGTATTCATCCTACGCGGATGGCGACATGGACGAGCTCGACTCGTATCTGAACGAGATGTCCTTCTCCTCCTCGCTCGACTCCGCCGGCCTCCGCCGCGCTGGCCTCTCCATGCCCGTCTCCGCCGACGACCTTGACTGCTACGTTTGCCACCCGGTCGCCGACTGGACCTCCCGCCAGGTCGCCACCTGGGTGCGCGACCACGTGGCCGGCGGCGATTTCCTCAGCGTGCACTTTGAGGACGCCCACGTCGACGGCCCCATGCTCGTGCAAATGGAGGAGCGCGACCTGCGCAACATGGGCATCAAGCGCCGCTCTGACAGGGCAGCCATCGCCGCCGCCGTGCAGGACCTGCAGCACGGCGCGCTCGCTACGCAGACCTGCCTGTGCTCCAACAATCGCTCGCACGATGTGCTCGATCGTCACAGTCAGTTTCTCAAGGACTCCGACTCCTTTCTCAGGTCATTCTGACTTTGTCACTTCCACTTCATCGCTCAAAAGCCCGCCTGCCTGCTCACCCAGCCCGGCCGGGCCTGGCCTGGCCTGGCTTTGCTCGCGCTGTAGACCATACCATACACCTTCATTGTGCGACCATGCGCGCGTCGCCTGACAAACATATAAGAAATCACAGAGGTTGTGGGATGCCTATTGTCAAGTCAAGTCATGCCATGCCATGTCATGTCAGCGTCAGTGTCAGCGTCAGCGTCAGCGTCAGCGTCATCGGGGAAATGGGTGCCACCCGCGGATGCTGTCCGCTTCCTCGTGCGTCGCCACCACCGCGTCGAGCCCAACCTTGGGGCCTGCGGCCTTCCACTCAGCGTACGTCAGCTCCTGGTCAATGTCGGCCGCCGATGCATCGGCCACGGGCACCATGCTGGCCTGGGCCAGCTGGTCGCGGCGGTGCAGCACGCGCGCGACGAGCTGCTCGCGACGAGGGCCCGGCGAGACTGGGCACCTCAGGCTGTCGTCGTGCTCACCAGCCTCATGGCCAGTCGCTCGCGCCCGTCCGAAGCGAACCGGGTCCAGCGGCGCGCGGAGCGTCGCACTGCCAAATGGCCCCGTGCTGCTCCGCGCATAGCGAGCGTCAAAGTCCCGCGCCACCGCGGGCTGTACCGCCTTCAAAATCCTCATGCATTCGCGCTGCAGGGCGGCGGCCACCTCGTCCGGCACCCCTAGCGATCGGAGCGGGCAGGCTGCTAACGAGCTGATGCTCAAAAACCCCGCGCGGGCCAGATCCTCCGCGACAGGCGCAGCGGCCTGCGCCGCGGCTCGGTAGTGTGCGCGCAGCATCTCGCGCCGCGCCACCTCGGCCTCGGGCGGCAGGCGCGCCAAATCTTCGAGCAGCGAGCCGAGATCTGTGCCCGCGAACGTCTGCATGGACGAGTCCGCGTCCATGAAGATGTGTGTCAGCAGCTCGTGGATGGAGTCCTCTGGCCCAAAATGCGCGATGCCACGCCGTACGCGCTCTGTAAATGCGGCGCGGAGCTCCTCTGGGAGCAGCGACTCGCTCGAGTCCTTGGCGGTCCGCGCACAATCAGCCTCCTCGGTGGGCGACTGCTGCTCCTGCCCGTCTGCGTCAGACTTCCAGATTTGAACGTTGCCATCAACGCCCTCGCCCTCGCCCATGACAGCTCCGTGGTTCCAATCCACCGTCGCCAGGGTTGATGCGTAGCTCGCGCGACTCGGCGGGCGGGAGGCATCTGAAGTCGTTGAGAACAGCGAGGCCTGCGTCGAGGGACGGTCCACGACGTCCGCCGCAAAGGTCACACGCGTGCCGGATGAGCTGCGTGACGCCATAGACGACTGTGTTGACGGCCGTCGCAGTAGACTTCGGTCGCTCGACGATCTCCAGCCCCCGAGCGCCGCCGCCGCTGTGCCAGGCCTCCGCTCGTCGTTGTTCTCGTCTTCAGCCTGCAAAGCGGCGAGCTCCGTAGGAAGGCCCATGTTGCCGCGCCAGTCCCAGTCCCGCAGTGCTGCAGTGCCAGGTCGGAGGCTCTCCTCAAAAAGTGCACCCTGCACGTGCGGCGAGGTGCGGGGCCGCTCAGCTTCAGCAACGCCAAAGTGGCCGAGCATGGTCGACCCAGCGTCCGGTTGCGCATAGAGGTTGGCCTCAAGCTCCGCTGCAGCCGACTGTGCCTTTTGTGTCGCGATCTCGAGCGGGCACTTCGTGTTGTTCGTGCCGAGTTGGCCGCTATCTTGACCCTCGTTGTTGTTCTGGTTGCCATTCTTGTTGTCGTCGTCTTCATGACTGCTGTTGTTGTTGTTGCTGCTCGTGCTGCTCGTGCAGTTGGGTTTGGTGCTAGCGGTGCTGGTGCTGCTGGCGCGGCTCGCCGCAGGCAATAGCTTCGCCCCTGGAGCAGGCTCTGTTGCTGCACCCTCGGCGGTGGCCTCCAAAATATGCTCCCATTGATTTTGAACGCAGCTTGGGCGCATGTACTCAATGGTCTGGGCGGCCACACCGAGGAGGGTACGCAAGCCATGAGCGAGGGACGGTGGCACAAAGTACTCGCTTTCGAAGCGGGCGGCAACCTCTTGCAGCTGCCGACACGTCTCCACGCCTCGCGCGCGAAATCCGGCGACCAGTGGCGCAGAGAGTTGCAGCGCTTCCTCCTCGACGGCAATGCGCAGCGTGGCCGGTGCGGAGAAGACGAACTGTTCCAGATTTGCCTCGGTGGAGTTGCCCGCGTCGCCAAAACGCATCTTTTGCACGCGGTCACGAAGCGCAGCCTGGAAGACGAGGTTATCAATGGGCAAATTCAGGCTCGGGATCTCCGTGGCGCGCAGCTGTGTGGCAAAGGCAGCGCGCGCCAGGACCTCTGGCGCCACCCGGCGGCTGAAGGCCTGATGCTTGAGTTCCAGCACCGACTGTTCCGGGGCTTCTGGCTTGGCGAGCGGGTCACGCACCACGGCGGTACGCGCCGGCACGGCCACAATGTGCGGAACCTCGCCAGGGTCCTGCTCAAGGGCGGCGTCCAGCTCCTCCAAAAGCTGTTGGCCGTCCCTGGCGTCTGCACGACGCGTATCGGGGCCGGTCTTGCCGACGACACCACGAGCGCGCCGGCCGGGGCGCTGCTTGCGGCGGCCGCGGCCGATTCCTGGCTGCTGCATCGCCTCCTTGTAGCGCTGCTCCTGCAGCGCCTCGAGAGCGTTGGGCAAATAGGGAGGACGCTTGGCCAGCCTCGTCGCGCCGCCCCGACTGCTCTCGTGTGGCCTACCTAGGCTCTTGAGAGCGCGAGGGCGACGCTGGCCAGCGCGCAACTGACGTCGGCCCGCGTGCTGCTCCCGCTGCGAGTGCTGGTGATGTGAATGCTGCTGGCGCTGCTGCTGTTGCCGCGATGGCGAAGAGGGATCCGTCCAGGACGAGGCAGTGTGTGAGCTGAGCGAGGCCCGTGTACCCTCCTCGATGCCCTGCGCGGCCTTGGCCTCGTAGACGCGGATCGCCTCGTCCGTGGTCCGCATTGCCGCCTTCTGCCGCTCCCACTGCAGCCAACGCTCGCGCACGAGGCGCTCTCGATGCGCGAGCACCTCCTCGATAAAGGTCGCAGCGTTCTCCATCTCCAGCTTGCGGAGCTTCTCCTGCTGGGCCATGTGGAGCTCGTAATCGCGATTGATGGCGTGCAAGAAGGAGAAGAGATCGCCTCGCGCAATGTAGCGGTTGGCCAGCTCACGTACGCGCGGCCCAAGGCGCAGTTCTGTCCGGCGCGCGTGCCTTTGCTTGCGCGCCAGGTAGCCTCTCGCGATACGCTGAATGATGCGCGCCTGCACATCCTGGGTCGCGGCCTGCTTCGCCTCGGCCACTGCCTGTCGCTGCACCCGCGCAATGGCCGTGCGTCGCGACTGGCGCACAAAGTGTTGGATGCGCTGAGCCGCCTCCTCGCGGCCCTCCTCGGCCCGCTCCACGACGCAGCGGCGGGCGGCGCATCGACCAAGATGACCTCGCACGATTCGCTGCACTCGCCGCGCGGCGCCGTCACGCCTGCGCTTTCGAAAGAAGGCGGCGCGCCGGCGACCCCGGTGCCCCCTGTAGAGTCGCTGCACGGCGACCGCCGAATCGTCGTTGTTCTTCTCGACGCGAGCGCGCTCCATGCGCTCCGGCTCGGTACGTTTGAAGGTCGCTCGGATCCAGCGCTGCATCATGGTGGAGGCGCGCGCGTTGAGGCCGACGTTAATGTCGTCGAGCTCCTCCTGAGCGTCTTTGAGCGCTGCCTCGGCTGCCGAAATGCGTTCGCGGAACGCTGCCTCCGCCACCGGCAGCGGGACGCGCTGCCACACCGCATGACTGATCATGGTGTCCACGTGCGGGACGCCGTTGGCGCCCACCCGAACAACCTTTTCAGGGAGGCCGGCCAGCTCCTCCTGCAGCTGGGCGAGCTGGGCTGCGCTCGAAGCGGCGGCATCCACCAACTCCGCGGCACGCCGACGGTGACCTTCGCGCATGAGATGAATTTGCTTCCAGGCGACGGATGCAAAGGTTTGCGAGCCAGGGCTTGCTGCCGAGACGGAGTCAGCGTCAGGGCTCCCTGGCGCGCTGCCCACGCTTGCATACCCGGGGCTACGCTGTCCCGAGATCGGGTCATCGAGCCCGAGCTCGTGCAAGGAGGGCTGCGTCAACACAGGACTGAGGGCCGTCGCCTGACGCACGAGCACAGGCGAGTCGCGCTGCAGCGTCTCGAGCTGAGCGCGGGGCAGCTTGACGACAGAACGACCCACGCGCACGCGAATCCACTGGTCCCGCTCGCCTGGCGGATTGTCGCATTTGCGGCGGCCCATGCGGCCCCTGCGCTGGAGGCTGCGTTTGTTTTGCCTGCAGTTTGCGCATCGTCCGCAGTACGCGAGCGAGGCGCGCGCGACCGACGGGTTCGCGTTGCAGGAGCAGGCGCGCCCGCGCAGGCAGCCGCAGTCGCGGTGCTCCTGGCGCTGCCGCTCCGTGCGCTGGCCCGGCGTGTCTGCGCCGTAGTCGATCGTGAACGCCTTGAACATGGCGCTTGCCCACGCAGCGCCGCGCCGCGACGCGACGCGTCGCGCAGCGCAGCGCCGCGCCGCGCAGCGCCGCGCTTGGGCCTGGCCCTCGCGCCGCCCGCGAGCTCGTGCGTCTTACCCCACGCACGAGCGCCGCAGCCTGCCAGTGAGCGAGCACGTGCAGGTACGCGCTGCTCGAATTGATCCGATCGATCCGTTGGGACTTGTCGTGCACGGTAGACAGGCAACAGCGATGGGAAAAATCTTCTGCATCCTGTGAAAAGGTCCATAATAACAGTGCCTTGCAGCGCCTTTCAGAGTCTTACAGCCTAGGCCTGGCTAGTCCTTGTGCTTACCCACGATCTGGGCGCCGGCCTCGAGCGGCTTGTCTTCTACCGGCACGGCCAAGGGGATGTCGTCCACGGCGTCGATGGTGCCACCAGCGTTCCGGCCGACTTCGCGCAGCCACGGATTTCTGCAGCGCACACAACATGGGCAGTAGCGCACGCAAAGCAGCACGAAGAAAAGTGTTACTGCGGCGGCGATCCCCACGCTGGCGCCAACGGGAAGAGTAGAGGCTGAGAAGGAGTCTGGCGATCGGGTCGGGCTGCTGTCGGTCGTTGGGCTCGAGGTATCCCCGTAACTGGCCCAGTCTCGGTTTGGCCCCTCGATCTGCAGCGCCAAGAGATCCATGTTCGGTTGTGGGCCCTCCAGCGGCAAGTCGAAGGTGTAGAGGTACTTGAGCGCCACGAGATTTGTGAGCGAGAGGGGAAGCTGCGAAAGCCCGTCGTTGTTGTCAAGGCGCAAGTAGGTCAGACTGGTGAGCTGGCCGAGGCCATCCGGAAGTGCAGTAAGGTTGTTCACCTCGAGCCCGCTGCGAATTGGCACCAACGTCTACATTAGGTATGTGCTGTGCGTGCGCACATGCGCGGGCGTGGGCGGCAGGGGCCAAGGACACTTACAGCGAAGTGAGCTGCGTGAGTGCCGAGATGCTCGTTGGGAGCGCCGTGAGCTGGTTGTACGATAGGTTGCTGCGGGAGAAGGCATGGTCACTCGTCAGCATTCGTG
Organism: Thraustochytrium sp. TN22; assembly: GCA_013306675.1. Taxonomy (NCBI): domain Eukaryota; class Bigyra; order Thraustochytrida; family Thraustochytriidae; genus Thraustochytrium; species Thraustochytrium sp. TN22. The sequence goes on along the minus strand of JABLUY010000146.1, from coordinate 30,603 downwards.
GAAGGAGGCCGGGGGCGGAGCATAGCGACTCACATGGAGCCCAGTCTGGAGAGCGCGCTTATACCCTCTGGCAGTGAGGTGAGCTCAGCGAATTGGAGGATCCTGCAAAGGGGTTAGTTGGCTCGCTCTGATGTGTTTCGGTCTTTAAACCCTGCGCCAGCTCCGCCGGGAACAAACTCACAGCCAGGTGAGCTGCGTAAGGCTCAGCACCGCGTCAGGAAGCGTAGAGAGAGGGTTACCGACAAGAAAGCTGTTTCGCCACAGCTCGAGTTGTGAGCTATCCACGTCGCGGTCGAGCAAAACCACAGAGACTCACAGCTTTTCGAGAGTTGAGAGCCCCGTGGTGGACGGCGGAAGGGAGTTGAGTTCGTTGACTTGCAACTTTCTGCGAGACGTCAGCACAAGCCGCACGGCCCGGTCACGATCGGAACGTACAGCTCTGTGAGCGACGCGAGGCCATCGAGGACGTCCGGCAACTCGGTGAGGTTGTTGTTGAAGAGCTCCCTGCGTGCCAAGAGAAGGCAGCCTGTCAGCCTCAAACAGTTCACACGCCGATGTCCACAGGTTCACCTACAGGAGCTCGAGGTTCTCAAGTCCACTCAAGCCCTCGGGCAGGGCTGTGAGCTGATTCCGCGTCACCGAGCTGCGTGGAAGGCGTCGTGAGCGCGGTCGGTTCATAGCCAGGTCAGCATCGGCGGACGTGACGTACAGTTCACGGAGACCCTGCAGCCTACTGATGCCCTCGGGCAGCGAGTAGAGCTGGTTCCGGCTGAGGGAGCTGTGTTTAAACTGTGAGTGCTCCTGCTGGCAACGACTCGGACTCACTGTCATGTAACCATGGTGACATACAGTGTGGTGAGCGCGGAGAGGTTGCCAAGTGCGTCGGGAAGCGAGTGGAGCTCGTGATGGGAAGTTATTGTCAGCGACTCCAGCGAAGAGAAGAGCGCGATCGTCGGAGGCACGGTCGTGAGCGAGGTTTCCGACGAGCCAAACACGGTGCTGCGGAGGCGCTCGCGTCCAGGTCACGTCAGTTCTAGTCAAGCTGCGCGCGCTCGAGGGCAACACCGCACGCACAGGCTAGTGACTTGCTCAAAGGCGGGCTCGAAGGCGGGAAACGCCTCGCAGCCGAAGCAGCGCATTGCGAGCGGGCCATCGACCTCGCTGCACACGCAGGCTGCTGCCGCCAGCCGGGTCAGCGCGAGCGCCGCCAGACCCGCGCAGGCGAGAACCGCCGCCGCGCCGCCGCGCGGCCGCGCGGCCGCCGCCGCCGCCCGTGCCATGAAGTCCCTCGCTCGCGGCTCGGTTCAAATTGGCAGGACGACGCACGTGTTCATGGTCTGGCCTGGCAGCGAAGAGTGACTCGGACTTGGCGCTGACAGCGAGTGACGTGGTCAGTCAGACGTGCATAATAGTGCATTCGCACACCAAGGCGGAAGATGTACTACGGGCGCAGAGGTGGTAGCGTGACCGTGACCTTACCTTGCCAAGGCGATGATGATGGCAGCACACATAAGAAAAACCTTCCTTCAAGTTTTAAGTCTGAAGCCTCAAGGGCCACCACCTGCTGAGGGTGGGGGAGGAGGAGGTGTCGGAGGAGGAGAGCCTGATGATGCTGAGGAGGACGGTGGCGCGGCGTCGGACACCGCGGGAGCCTTGGGCGGGCGCTGCTGGAGGACCTCCGGGTTCTTGGGGATGGGCTTCACGATGGGCACGGCATTGAGGCGCGGCGCCGGGCCGAGGCCGAGCGCGGAGCGCACGGCAGGCATGCGCAGCACGGAGGTCTGTGCGATGCCAAAGGCAGCAGACGGGATCCAATACATGAAGATACCGGCCGGGAGCTGGGCCACAAAGGGGAAGCCGAAGACCAAAAAGGACTGCAGCAGCTCGCGCACGACATCCGCAGCCGTGATGGTGGGCGGCTGGCCGGGCACCTGCACGGTGCGGCCAAAGGAGCGCTCCAAGGCGGAATAGGAGAGCGCGACGGCGGCGAGCGGCAATATCATGGTGACGTCCTTGGCGCCGAGGTCCATAAACCAGAGCGTGCCCTGACTGGAGAGGTCAAGCGCACCGCTGGAGACCAGGTTGCGCGTCGCGTAGACGTAGGTAATGAGCACGGCCACCTGCGTGATGGGCACGGCGACGAGTGCGAGCGGGTTGACCTTGAACTTGCGGAAGATGTTGCGCATGCCCTTGAGGTAGAGCTGCGTGAGGCGCAGGCGGTTGGACGTCGGGTCCTGCAGCTCCTTGCTGTACAGCTTGCCGAGGTGCTGCATGTGACCGGCGACCGGGCCGCCGAGCATGCGGCGCGTGGTGCGCATCTGCCACAGCGAGACCGGCACAAGTGCAGAGCGCAGCAGCAGCGTCCCGGACACGATCGTGGCCCACCACGGCCCGCCCAGGACGCCGTGCAGCGCAAAGAGGCTCGCCTGCACCACCTGCAGTGGCGGCGACACCGAGGTGGCGGCCGCCGCCAAGGCGCCGCTGCTGCCGGTGCTCGCGTCCCGCGGTGGCGCCGCGACCGCCGCGGCCGCCGCGCGCCTGCGGAGCGTCGACAGCGCCAGCGGCGCCGCGGTCGCCGGCGCGCCGTGCCGCAGCAGCAGCTGCTGCCGCGCCCCGCCCCTGGTCTGCTGCATCGCCCATGGCCGCGCCGCCGCGAGGCCGCTCTGCCGCCGCGCCGCCGCGTGCGGGCGCGGGGCGCGCAGCGCTGCGGCGCTCGCCACGAGCGCCCTGCTCCGGATCATCGTCGCGAGGCCGTCCTCGCGGTCCTCCTCCTCGTCGTTGTCGGCCGCGCCGAGCGTCGCGAGCCCAGTCTGGCGCGCGCAGGGCCGCTCCGGCGTCCCTCGCCTCCGCCGCCGGCGCCTCCGCCGCCGCGCGGGGGGCGCGCCCTCGCGCCGCGGCCTCCTGCGCCGCCGCCGCCGGTCCCGCCTGCGCCGGAGCGCGGCCGCGCGCGCGCGGGCAGCGGCAGCACGAGCTTTGAGTGAATGCGGCGCCGGAGCAGGCAGGCTGCAAAGCGGAGCCCGGTGGCGCGGGTGCGCGCCGGTGCGCGAACGCGGGGCCCGTCCGCGAACCCAAGCCGTTGGGTCCTCCGTGCGCCGCGCCGACGCGCGCGCTTGGGAAGAGGGGCAGACAGACAGACCCAGGCGGGCCGGGGCGCGCTCCTCTTCCCCCCGCCTCGGCCGCCCCGTCGCGCTTCTGACTCGCGCCGGCGCGTCGCCCGGCCGGCCGCGCGTGCTCCGCCCGCCCCGGGCCCCGCCGCGCCGCTCCGAGGCCGCCGAGGCCGCGGCCGGGGCGCGGCGAGCGGCGAGCAGCAGGCGAGCAGCGGCACGAGGGAGGCAGGCCGAGGCGGCAGACGCGCTGCGCAGCGGGCGCGGCGAGGCGCGGCGAGACGCACGGGCGGCACGCAGCGAGCCGCGCAAGTGCCCGACGCGACGCCTGCGTGCCGCCACCGGCCGTGGCCGCTGCAAGCAAGGCTCGCCGGCCAGCACCGTGTGCCTTTTTTGAACGGTTCGCTCGCGCCTAGTCTACTACGCTAGGACCTAGGGCGAGGGCGCCGGCGCTTGCTTGCGTGCAGCGGCAGCGGCGGCGGCGGCAGCGGTAGCAGCGCAAGGAGCAGCAGAGCAGCGGCGCTCGCGCTCGGGGCGCGGGCGCAGGCAGGCCAGGCGCCTGGCGAGAGGATGCTGCGCGGGAGCGGCGCCGAGCGCGAGGACAAGATCAAACGCGCGAGGTCCAATGCGGAGCTGCAGAGCACACAGGAGATGCTGACCGGGGGTGGCGCGGCGTCCGTGGCGTCGCTGCCGGCGCTGGGCGACGGCCAGCAGCACCCGCCCGGGTCGCAGCAGGGCGGCAAGGGCGGGAGGCGGCTCAAGGGCGGCAAGAAGAGCGCGTCCACCGCCGGCCTGGAGGGCATCCGCGAGGACTCGGCCCTGGACCACACCAACATCCCGCGCAAGTGGAAGGCCAACTATGGAAACAATAACCAGGAGTCCAAAGCGGCGCGACAGCTGCCGGCCGAGCAAGTGCGGGCCTTCCCGAGGGAGCTGCGCGTGCAGCGCTCGCTGCAGGCGGAGCGCGAGGCGGCCGAAGCCAAGGCGCGACACGAGAGCGAGGAACGCCAGCGCTTCGAGGACTCGCTGCAGCGGCATGGCCTGGAGGACGAGGACTTTCTGCGCCTTGACCAGAGCAAGGTGCCGCTGGAGTGCTTCGACGACGCGGACCTGGAGAAGCACGCGCCGGCTGACTGGCTCGCGCATTGCACCACGGGCCGCTCGCGTCTCTACGTAGACGGCGAGTGGACCTGGGCGCCGTGTGACGTGCTCTCCTACGACGAGGCGCGCGCGCAGTTCGAGGTGATCTTCCGCGCGACCGGCAAGGCCAAGTGGGTGAAGCGGCTCAACCTCGTCTTTGACGCCGAGGATGAGGCGACCTTCTTCCGCCGCCTGCAGCGCAGCACCGACCTGCGCGAGCTCTCCAAGGCCATGGTGCGCCTCGAGTACTTCGCCTCGCGCCAGGACGCCGAGGAGATCGCGCCGCTCACCGAGACGGTATGGGAGCGCGTGTACCACATGGCCACGGCGCGGCTGGAGCGCCGCAAGGCCGCCGTGGAGCTCCCGCACACGTTCGCGGACGCGGAGCTGGCGCTTACGCGCGCGCTCATTGAGGACGTGGACCTCATGTACGTTAGTACCATGCAGAAGGTCATCCTGCGCGAGGCGGCGCGCCGCAACGAGGACACGCGCCGTCGTATGCAGGAGCTCCGGCTGCCCGCGTTCCCGGAGCCCGAGCCGGCGCCACGCTTCGGCAAGCTGCAGCTGCCGAGCGACGCTCTGCCCTTCGTGGACGCGCACGCCGTCATCAGCCGCGCGCACTGGTCCGGGACCAGCGGCATGGCCACCACGGTGTCGGGCCTCGAGGACAACTGGCGCGACGAGTTTGCGCACGCGCTACTCGTGGACACAGCGCTGGCCGACCCGACCAATAGCGAGGCGGCCTACGAGGTGCGCGAGTTCGCAGCGCGCCAGGCGGCGCACTGCGCGGCCACCGCGCAGCGGCTCCAGCGCAACTGGTGGCAGGGCGTCGCCAACAGCATGCTGGACAACCTGGCGAGCGACTACAACTTCTACGAGAACGACCTCGAGGTCATTCGTGCCTCGGACACCGCCAAGATGCTGCTCCGCTTCCAGATCCAAATGACGCACCAGCTCCAGGACATTGCACTGCGCTCGCTGCGCGCCTGGTCCGCCACCTTTGACTCCTCAGCCACCTGCTCGGCGCTGCGCGACACAGCCGCCTTTCTGCGCGTGCAGCTCGTGGCGGACGCTGGCGCCATCCAGGTCGTGCCGTCTATTGAGGAGACGCTCGGCGAGATTCTGCAGGTCATCAACCACCTGGTGCAGGCCATTCGCGGCCTCAATTCGGTTGACCACGAGCTGCTCAGCCTGCACGAGCTCGAGCCGCAGCCGCTGCTGTACGTGGACGACAGCACGGCCGTCTGCGAGGCGGAGCGTCCCATGGTGGCCGAGGTGAACGCCACCTTGCAGCGCGTGCGCAACGAGATCGCCGGCTTTCTGCGCGCCGACTTCCAGGACACGCTGCGCATTGCGGGCGCCTACGATCACTTCTTGCAGACCTTGCGCGCCGACCCGGTGGGCCACGTCGTGTCCTTCGCGCAGCCGCGCCTGGTCTCCAAGAAGGAGCTCAAGGCGCAGGCCGCCGCTGCTGCCGCAGCAGCTGCCGCCGCGGAGGCCGCTGAGGCGTCTGGGGATGCCACGGCGGCCACCGCGGGGGGCAAGGGCGGCGCCGCGGCCAAGTCGGATGAACCGACGACGGCCAAGGCCGCCCAGGGGGGCGGCGACGAGGATGGCGACGAGGACGACGAGGACGGTGGTGCGAATGAGGCCGAGGAGGAGGAGGAGGAGGAGGAGGAAGAGGCCGATGAGCTCGTTGAAGTGGCCATCTCGCGCGATGAGTTCCGCGAGGAGATTGGCAAATTCTACGAGGTCATGCACGCGGTCACGACCGAGACCTTCCACGAGGAGGTGTGCGGGTCCTTCTTGCTCAATACGAGCGCCGTCAAGGACCTGCTCGTGGCACGCGCCAAGGAGCAGATTGATGCATTCGCCGACTATGTCCTGGACGTGCAGCGCGATCGCGCCGAGGGCCTGACCGAGGTCTACGAGAAGATCTTGCAACGCATCGCGACCAAGCCCAAGAACGAGATCGAGCTGGTGGCGCTCGAGGAGTTCATCGAGGACGCAAAGGTGCGCATGGAGGGCCTCGGCGAGGCCGTCGCTGACGTGCATAGCTGGAACGGGATGCTCGAGGAGTTCGGCTGCTATATCCCAGCGGAGGACTTCACGCTGGCGTGGAGCCTCAAGCTGTGGCCAAACCGTATTTTGGCGGCGCAGGCCGCCACGATGCGCGCACTCGAGGTGGACAAGGTCGTCATGATCGAGACGCTGGCACGCGAGAAGGAGCAGTTTGACGTGGCGCTCGACCAGTACGCGCTCGAGGTGGAGGCCTTCGAGAAGCACCACGACTACGACAAGCTGCAGGACATCGTGTCGGAGGCGTACGCGATCGAGGAGAAGCTGAACCAGGCAGCGGAGCAGATCGATAACTTCAACCTGCGCGACCGCGCCTTCAACTTCGACACGGGCGACTACCCGACGCTGGACCTGTGCCGCAAGCAATTTGAGCCATTCTTCCAGCTCTGGACCATGTCTGCGGACTTCCTCTCGTCCACCAAGGAATGGCTCACCGGCCCCTTCTCCGACGTGAACGGCGACGAGGTGGAGAAGCAGGTGACGGAGTGGTGGACCACCTCGTACCGGCTCATGAAGGTCTTCGGCACGGACAATGAGGGCGCTGCTGCGGTGGCACAGCGTCTGCGCGAGGACTCGGACGCCTTCAAGAGCTACATGCCGTTGATCCGCGCGCTGGCCAGTCCGGCGCTGCGCGACCGGCACTGGAACGCGCTGGGCGAGCTCATCAAGGAGGAGATCAGCCCGAACGACCTCACGCTGCAGCGGCTCATCGACCTCAACATCATGGACCGCATGGAAGAGGTGGAAACCATCACGGTCAAGGCGGAGAAGGAGTTCGCACTCGAGAAGAACATCGAGGCCATGGCGGCCGAGTGGAACGGCATTGACTTTGGCACGATGGAGTACAAGAACACGGGCACCTTTGTGATCAAGGGCACGGACGAGGTCATCGCGCTGCTCGACGACCACATCGTCAAGATCCAGACCATGGTGGGCAGCCCGTACATTAAGCCCATCAAGCACAAGGCAGTGCAATGGGAGAAGCGCCTGGTTTACATCCAGACGCTCATCGACGAGATGCTCAAGTGCCAGCGCGCCTGGATGTACCTGGAGCCCATCTTTGGGTCAGACGACATCATGCGCCAGATGCCCACGGAGGGCCGCCGTTTCAACTCGGTCGACAGCGTGTGGCGCAAGGTTTTGGGCCGCATCAACGAGTCGCCGGGCGTAATGAACACCACCAACGACGAGACGCTCGTGGACCGGTTCAAGCAGGCCAACGAGCGCCTGGACCAGATTCAAAAGGGCCTGAACGACTACCTGGAGGTGAAACGCATGGCCTTTGCGCGCTTCTTCTTCCTCAGTAACGACGAGCTGCTGGAGATCGTCTCGCAAACCAAGGACCCGCAGGCCGTGCAGCCGTTCCTCGGCAAGTGCTTCGAGGGCGTGGGCCAGGTCGTCTTCGGCAAGGACATGGTGCCGCCCGAGGAGCAGAACCCGCCCCGCGGCGAGCCCTTCATTGCCGGCGGCGCCGGAGATCTGCGCATCCCGCGGCTCATCTCGAACGAGGGCGAGATCGTGGACCTCTCCATCGTCGTGGACCCGAACTCCGGCCCAAACAAGGGTAACGTGGAGCTCTGGCTCAGCGACTTCGAGATGTCCATGCGCATCACCGTCAAGGAGATCATGCAGGCGGCCGCCAGCGAATACCCGATCATGCAGGACTTCATCGTGAACCCGGAGCGCGCCAAGTGGGTGATCTCTTGGCCGGGCCAGGTCGTGCTGAACGCGAGCCAGCTCTTCTGGACCAAGGAGGTCACCGAGGCGATCCAGGAGGGTATGCTGGACCAGTACACGGAGCAGCTCAACAAGCAGCTGCTGCAGATTGTGCACCTGGTGCGCGGCAAGCTGAGCAAGATGGAGCGCACGACCTTGGGCGCGCTCTCGGTGATTGACGTGCATCAGCGCGACGTTGTGGCGGAGATGGCCGAGAAGAAGGTCAGCGACCCGAACGAGTTCGAGTGGATGGCGCAGCTGCGCTACTACTGGGAGCTGCACGATGATGACTTCAACCGTTACGGCAAGGACCCAAACAACATGGTGGTGCGTATTCTCAACGCAACGCAGCTGTACGCGTACGAGTATCTCGGTAATTCCTCGCGGCTCATCATCACGCCACTCACTGACCGCTGCTACCGCACGCTCATGGGTGCTGTCTCGCTCCTGTACGGTGGAGCGCCCGCCGGACCCGCCGGTACGGGCAAGACGGAGACCACCAAGGATCTCTCCAAGGCTATCGCCAAGCAGTGCGTCGTCTTCAACTGCTCCGATGGTCTCGACTACCTGGCCATGGCCAAGTTCTTCAAGGGCCTCGCGCAGGCTGGCGCCTGGGCGTGCTTCGACGAGTTCAACCGTATTGAGCTCGAGGTGCTTTCCGTGATTGCGCAGCAGATCCTCACCATCGTCAAGGCGAAGCGCGCGCGCGCCAAGCGCTTCGACTTTGAGGGATCCACGCTGACGCTCAACCCGGATGCCAACTCCTTCATCACCATGAACCCGGGTTACGCCGGTCGTCAGGAGCTTCCGGACAACCTGCAAGCTCTCTTCCGGCCCTGCGCAATGATGGTCCCGGACTACGCGCTCATCGCGGAGATCAAGCTCTTCTCGTTCGGCTTTGAGGACAATCGTAATCTTGCCCGCAAGCTGACACAGGTGCTTATTCTGTGCTCGGAGCAGCTCAGCTCGCAGAAGCACTACGATTACGGCATGCGCGCGGTCTTCTCGATTCTCGTGCGCGCCGGCAAGCTGCGGCAGGATCTGGGCGACGTGTGGTCCGAGGCGATGATCGTGCTGTCCGCGGTGACAGACGTAAACTTGCCCAAGTTCAACACGGCGGACATCCCGCTCTTCAAGGGCATCACCTCGGATCTCTTCCCCGGCGTGGAGCTGCCGACGCCGGACTACCGCACGCTGCTGGAGTCGATTCGCAACGTGTGCGAGGACGCCAACCTGCAGCCGGACGAGCCCTTTGTGCGCGCCGTGATCCAGCTCTACGAGACCGTCATGGTCCGCCACGGCCTCATGGTGGTGGGCGAGACGTTCTCGGGCAAGACCTGCGTCACGCACACGCTGGCCAAGGCCATGTCGCGTATTCAGGACGACCCGAAGTTTGCCGGCACCGTGCGCATCCACACCATGAACCCCAAGTCCATCACCCAGGGCCAGCTGTACGGCTCCTTTGACGAGAACACGCACGAGTGGACAGACGGTATTCTGGCCATTACGTACCGCAACTGCTCCAAGGACACCTCGGACGACCGCCAGTGGATCATGTTCGACGGCCCTGTCGACGCTGTGTGGATTGAGGATATGAACACGGTGCTGGACGACAACAAGAAGCTCTGTCTGCAGAGCGGTGAGATCGTCAAGATGTCGGCGCGCATGACCATGATGTTCGAGCCGGAGGACCTGAACGAGGCCAGTCCGGCCACCGTGTCCCGCGTGGGCATGGTCTTCTTGGAGCAGAAGCGTCTCGGCTGGCGCCCGCTCGTGCGGTCGTGGATCAACCGCATGCCGCTCATGCTGGCCGAGTCCGGCGCTGGCCAGGAGGTCATCGCGCTCTTCGACGCGTACTTTGAGCCTCTCGTCTTCCAGCTGCGCGACGCCTGCGCCATCCCGACGCCCGTCACGGACAGCGAGCTGTGCGCCTCGGTGCTGCGGCTCATGCTGAGCACGCTCTTCGACCCCTTCGCGGGCAAGGACGGCAAGGAGCCGCCCAAGGAGCCGCTGCGCGTCGTGGAGGGCGCCTTTCTCTTTGCGCTCATCTGGGGCGTCTGCGGCGTCACGGACGCGCGCGGCCGGCACACGCTGGACGACTTCTTCCAGAGGCTCATCACCGGGACCATGGACGGCCAGCAGTGCTGGGCGCAATTCGTGCTCAAGAACCCGTCGTACGCGAACGCCATGGACGAACCGCGCGAGCTGCGCACGCCCATGCCGTTCGAGCAGGGCAGCATCTTCGACTACGTCTTCTTCTGCGACAAGGGCGTGTGGACGGCGTGGAACGACATCACGCCGCGCTTCATGCCGGCGTCCGGCGCGGAGTACCAGGACATTCTCGTGCCCACAATGGACACGACGCGCAACGAGTGGATTATCCAGCGGCTCGTGGAGCACAACCAGGCCGTCCTGGTCACGGGCTCCACCGGCACGGGCAAGACGGTGAGTCTGCAGAATGTGCTCAACATCGCGCTGGACCAGAACGTGTACAAGCCCATGTTCATCAACTTTAGCGCTCAGACGAGCGCGAACCAGACGCAGGACATCATCGATGGCAAGCTGGACAAGCGGCGCAAGGGCATCTTTGGGCCGCCCATCGGCAAGCGCATCGTCATCATGGTGGATGACCTCAACATGCCGGCCAAGGAGGTCTACGGCGCGCAGCCGCCCATTGAGATCCTGCGCCAGTGGATGGACCACCAGGGCTGGTATGATCGTAAGGAGATCACCTTCCGCAAGCTGATCGACATCCAGTTCGTGGCCGCCATGGGCCCGCCCGGCGGCGGCCGCACGCAGATCACGCAGCGCTACGTGCGCCACTACTCGATGCTCAATCTGCTGCCCTTTGACAACAACTCGCTCACGGTCATCTTCGGCACCATCATGGAGTGGTTCGTCAAGCCGTTCGGCCCCAAGATCAAGACGAACGCGCCCAACGTGGTGTCGGCCACCATCGCGCTGTACGAGCAGATCGAGCGCGAGATGCTGCCGACGCCCGCCAAGTCGCACTACACCTTTAACCTGCGCGACCTGAGCAAGGTGTTCCAGGGCATCTGCATGGGCAGCGCGGAGCGCATCAAGGAGACGAACCAGCTCGTGCGCATCTGGGGCCACGAGTGCATGCGCGTCTTCAAGGACCGCCTGACCAACGATGAGGACCGCGATTGGTTCTCGGAGGCGATCACCGCCAAGGTGTCGGAGCACTTCAGCGCGGACTGGACCAAGATCTTGCCACGCGGGCGCCCGCTCATCTACGGCAACTTTATCGACCCAACGCAGCTTGTGGAGTCGCGCATCTACGACGAGCTGGACGACATGGCCGTGCTCAAGGAGGTCATGGAGGGCTACCTGGAGGACTACAACAACATGTCGTCCAAGAAGATGAACCTGGTGCTTTTCATGAACGCCATCGAGCACGTGGCGCGCATCAGCCGCATCCTGTGCCAATCGCTGGGCAACGCGCTGCTGGTGGGCGTGGGCGGCTCCGGCCGCAAGTCGCTCACCACGCTGGCGGTCTCGCTGAACGAGCAAAAGCTCTTCCAGATCGAGATTTCCAAGGTGTACGGCATGGCGGAGTGGCGCGACGACCTGCGGCGCATGCTCAAGATGGCCGGTGTGGAGGGCAAGTCGACGGTCTTTCTCTTCGCCGACACGCAGGTGGTGAACGAGGGCTTCGTGGAGGACATCAACAACATCCTCAACACGGGCGAGGTGCCGAACCTCTTCAACCTGGAGGACCAGACGGAGATCGTGGAGGCCGTGCGGCCCGTTGCGGAGAAGCGCGGTCTCGAGCTCAACACGCAAGCAGAGGTCATGCAGTACTTTGTGAAGCGGTGCCGGCAGAACCTGCACGTGGTGCTGGCCTTTTCGCCGGTGGGCGATTCCTTCCGCGACCGCCTGCGCCGCTTCCCGTCGCTGGTGAACTGCTGCGCGATTGACTGGTTCACGGAGTGGCCTGAGGACGCTCTGGTGAGCGTGGCGCACCACTTCCTGAGCGCCATCCAGCTGGATGAGTCCATCAAGAAGGGCATCGTCGACGTCTGCGTGGACATGCAGCAGCGCACGTCGCGCATGGCAGTGCGCTTCTTGCAGGAGATGGGGCGGTACTACTACGTGACGCCGACCTCGTATCTAGAGCTGATCAACACGTTCAAGACGCTCATTCAGAAGCAGCGCACGGCCATCTCTGAGAAGCGATCGCGGTACGCAAACGGCCTGCAGAAGCTGGAGGAGACCGCGCAGCAGGTGGCGGAGATGCGGCAGGAGCTGGAGGCGCTCCAGCCCAAGCTGGTGATCGCGCAGAAGGAGACGGACGCCAAGCTGAACATGGTGCAGGGCAAGCAGAAGGAGGCGGACCAGCAGAAGGAGCTCGTGCAGAAGGACGAGGCGCAGGCCAAGGAGCAGGCCGCCTCGTGCGAGAAGGACAAGGCCGAGTGCGAGGAGATGCTGGCTGAGGCCATCCCGGCGCTGGAAGGTGCCGTCAAGGCGCTGTCGACGCTGAGCAAGAACGACATTACCGAGGTGAAGTCGCTCAAGACGCCGCCCGCCGGTGTGAAGCTGACGCTGGAGGCCGTCTGCCTGATGATGCAGGTCAAGCCGCTCAAGGTGCCCAACCCGAACGGCAAGGGTAAGGTGGACGACTACTGGGAGCCGGCCAAGAAGGAGCTCCTGAACGATCCGCGCTTTTTGCAGCGCCTGGTGGAGTTCGACAAGGACAACATCTCGGTGGAGACCATCGAAAAGGTGCGCCCGTTCACGGAGCGCGACGACTTCCGACCGGAGGTGATCAAGAAGTCGTCCGTGGCAGCCGCTGGTCTGTGTAAGTGGGTGCATGCCATGGTGGTGTACGAGCGCATTGCGCGCGTGGTGGCACCCAAGCGCGAGGCTCTGGCCAAGGCCAACGCCGACCTGGCCGAGGCCATGGGCAAGCTGCACGCCAAGCAGGCGGAGCTCCAGGCGGTCCTGGACAACCTGCAGAAGCTGCAGGACGAGCTGCAGGACACCATGGACAAGAAGGAGGCGCTCGAGCAGCAGGTCAAGGACTGCGCCACCAAGCTGGACCGCGCCTCGCGCCTGATTGGCGGTCTGGGCGGCGAGAAGACGCGCTGGACGCAGTTCGTCGCAGACCTTGGTGTGCAGTACGAGAACGCGGTGGGCGACATCCTGCTGTCCTCGGGCGTCATCGCCTACCTGGGCGTCTTCACGCAGCTGTACCGGTCGACGTGCATTGAGGAGTGGGCCAGCCAGCTGGCCCGTAACTCGATCCCGTCGACGACGCCCTTCTCTTTGAACCAGACGCTGGGCGAGCCGGTCAAGATCCGCGCGTGGACCATTGCGAAGCTGCCGAATGACGGATTCTCCATCGACAACGCCATCATGTTGTACGCGTCGAACCGCTGGCCGCTCATGATTGACCCGCAGGGGCAGGCGAACCGCTGGGTGCGCCACGTGGAGGCGGATAACGGGCTCAAGGTGATCAAGCAGACGCAGTCGGACTTTGTGCGCACCCTGGAGAACGCTGTCTCCTTCGGTCTGCCCGTGCTGCTGGAGAACGTCGGCGAGAGTCTGGACCCGATCTTGGAGCCCGTGCTGACGAAGCAGATTGTCAACAAGGGTGGCTCCATGACCATGCAGCTGGGCGATAGCGTGGTGGAGTACGACCCGCGCTTCCGCTTCTACATGACGACGAAGCTGCGCAACCCGCACTACTCGCCGGAGACCGTGGTCAAGGTGACGCTCATCAACTTCGTGGCAAACGAAGAGGGCCTCAAGGACCAGATGCTCGGCATCACAGTGAAGCGCGAGACGCCCGACCTGGAGGCGCAGCGCGAGCAGCTCGTGGTGGAGGACGCTGAGAACAAGCGCATTCTCAAGGAGCTCGAGGACAAGATTCTTGAGCTGCTGGCCAAGGCGGAGGGTAACATTTTGGATGACGAGGTGCTCATCAACACCCTGTCGGAGTCCAAGGCCACCTCGGACCAGATCATGAAGCAGGTGGCCATTGCGGAGAAGACGGCCGTCAAGATCGAGGCGGCGCGCGCCGGCTACGTGCCGGTGGCGCGCGTCAGCTCGAACCTCTTCTTCTGCGTCGCCGACCTGGCCGGCGTCGACCCCATGTACCAGTTCAGTCTCGACTGGTACGCGAAGCTGTACAACCTTGCCATTGACCGCGCCGCCAAGAGCAGCAACCTGAACGAGCGGCTCAAGGCGCTCACCGAGACCTTCGCGGAGATCCTCTACGTGAACGTGTGCCGCAGCCTCTTCGAGAAGGACAAGCTGCTCTTCAGTTTCCTGCTGTGCATCAAGATGCTGCAGCTACGCGACGAGATGGACGCCGGCGAGCTGCGCTTCTTCCTCACGGGCTCCACGGCCGTCGACCTGAGCGAGCCGAACCCGGACACCGAGGGCCGCTTCCTGTCGGACAAGAGCTGGGCCGACATGCTGGGCCTGCACGAGATTCCGAACGGCGTCTTCTCGCACTTCCACGAGGAGATCGCGCAGGACCTCGGTTTCTGGGAGGACCTGTACAATGCGCAGGACCCGCTGCAGCTCATCAAGGGCAAGTACAGCGAGCGCTACTCGCTCTTTCAGCAGCTGCTGCTGCTGCGCTGCATCCGTCTGGACAAGGTCATTCCGGCGCTCATGGAGTTCATCATGGCCAAGATCGGCCAGAAGTTCATCGAACCGCCGCCCTTCGACCTGGGCGCCGGCTTCCGCGACTCCTCCTGCACCACGCCGCTGCTCTTCGTGCTGACGCCCGGTGCGGACGCCATGACGGAGCTCATTCGCGTCGCGGAGGAGCTTGGCATGGACCAGAAGCTCTCGTCCGTGTCCATGGGCCAGGGTCAGGGCCCCATCGCGGAGCGGTCCATCGCCGAGGCGCGCGACAAGGGCGGCTGGGTGGCGCTCGAGAACCTGCATGTGATGCCGTCCTGGTTTGAGATGCTCGAGAAGATCGTCGAGGATTTGCACCCAGACGTGGTGCACGAGGACTTCCGCATGTGGCTCACCGCGCTCCCGTGCAAGGAGTTCCCGGTTTCGGTGCTGCAGAACGGCATCAAGATGACGCTCGAGCCGCCCAAGGGCCTGCGCGCCAACCTCAAGGGCTCCTTCGCAGCCCTCGACAAGGACTGGTTCGACTCCTGCCTCAAGCCGGAGGCCTTCCACAAGATCTGTTTCGGCATTACGTTTTTGCACGCGCTCGTGCGCGAGCGCTGCAAGTTTGGCCCACTCGGCTGGAACATCCCGTACGAGTTCTCCGCCAGCGACCAGCGCATTTCGCTGGACCAGCTGCACCTCTTCCTCAACGACTACGAGCAGATCCCGTGGGCCATGCTGCACTACCTGACGTCCGCCTGCAACTACGGCGGCCGCGTCACCGACGACAAGGATCGCCGCTGTCTGGACACGATCGTGGCCGACTTTTACCGGCCCGTTGTCCTCGACGACGCGCACCGCTACAGTCCGTCCGGTATCTACTACGCGCCTCCGGAGGGCGGCATCGAGACCTACGTCGAGTACATCAACAAGCTACCGTTTACGGAGCTGCCTGAGGTCTTTGGCCTGCACGAGAACGCGGAGATCACCACGGCCATCAAGAGCACGAACGCGCTCATGGTGGCGGCTCTCGAGCTCCAGCCGCGCACGAGCGGCGGCTCGGGCATGTCCTGGGCCGAGCAGCTCATGGAGCTCGCCAGCGACATCGAGAAGCGCATCCCGGACCTCTTCGACCTCGAGGTCGCTGCCGTGCGCTTCCCCGTGCTCTACGAGGAGTCCATGAACTCCACGCTGCGCCAGGAGCTCGAACGCTTCAACAACCTGCTCGTCGTCGTCAAGCGCTCGCTCAAGGACGTCCAGCTCGCCATTCGCGGCCTCGTCGTCATGAGCAGCGAGCTGGAGGCCATGGGCAATTCCATGACCAACATGCTCGTGCCCGCCATGTGGTCGCGCGCTGCCTACCCGAGCCTCAAGCCGCTCTCTTCCTGGGTCAACGACCTCCTTGACCGCCTCAACTTCTTCAACCGCTGGATGGACGAGGGCACGCCGCCGGTCGTCGTCATCTCCTACCTCTTCTGGATTCCCGGTTTCACCACCGGTGTGCGCCAGAACTATGCGCGCAAGCACAAGGTCGCCATCGACCTCATCAAGTACACCAACGAGGTCATGCTCCGTGACGCCGACTGCTCTGAGCGCCTCGCTGACGGCCACTTCATCACCGGCCTGCACCTCCAGGGTGCGGGTTGGCACGACGACGACCGTGTCCTCGTCGACTCGCGCCCCAAGGAGCTCTTCGTCGCCATGCCTTGCATTCGCCTCCTCCCCACCGAGGTCTCCAACATCAAGCCCACTGATGACTACGAGTGCCCGGTCTACAAGACCTCCGAGCGCCGTGGTGTCCTCGCCACCACCGGCCACTCCTCCAACTTCGTCATGTTCCTCAACCTCCCCGTCAGCGACCAGCCCGCGCCCTTTTGGGTCAAGCGCGGCGTCGCCATGCTCTGTGCCCTTGACGACTAAGTGGCGGTGCACAAGAAATAGTTACAACCTTACAAGATCTTCAAGCATGTTTCACCTGTTCACGCGCGCCGCCGAAAGACAAAGGTCACCTGGTCACCTGGCCACGGTCTCCTCCCTGTCGGCGATCTCGCTTCTGCGCTCTCCTCGCGCGCTCCCTCTCGCTCGTCCTCCCAGCTCTCCGTTCGCCTCTCTCCTCCCCGTCCCCGGCGTCCTCCTTTATTACGTCGGTGACTGCCAGCGAGCGTCCGACAACTTCCCGCTACCTGTTCGAGACGAACCGCTGGGCGCCGGACCCGACCATGGCGCCGACCCTGGCGCCCACGAGCGCGCCGACGACCGCGGCGGAGGCGGTCAGCGTCACGGACGAGCTGCTGCGCATCGCGCTCAAGTTCGCGTTCGGCGCACAGCAGCTCGACCCCTGGGTCGACGCCGTGCTGCTCCTGAGCGCGCTCTTTACGGCGGGCGTTTTCGCGGTGAACAATATCGTCGACCATGGCCACGAGCACGAGGACAAAAAAGGGCAGTCGCTACACACATATACAAACAAAAGCAGCGGCAACAACAACTTAATTTGATTTGATTCGTTTCGATTCGATTTGACTTGCCAGGGGCCTCGATTTTGATTTGGCTCGGAGGCCAGGTATCACACCGCGCCTCATCAGCCCACGCGTGGAAACAGGAAAGGGACGACCGGGTTCAAGTCGCAGAGCTCGCGATACCGGTTCGCCGCGGCCTCGCCTTGGCGCCGGAACTCCTCGAGCGGGAGTTTCGCGACCTCGCGAAACGACTTGGCGGCCGCGATGTTCGGCGGCAGCTTGAGCGCGGTGATGAGTCCAGGCCCGGCCCCCGGTTGCTTGTGCGCCTCGTTGACCAGCTCGGATCCCCGTCGGTTCCAGTACGCCTCGAACGTCGTCGCGTCCGAGAACGAGTTGCCCAGCGAGGCCTTGGCCACCAAGCTTCGCCCCGGCGCGCTCTTGACGAGAAAGTCGACGATCTTCGCGCTCACGGCGCGCCTGGCCCGGATCAGGTCGTACATCCTTGACCGCTCCGCGTTCATGTGCATGAGCGGGGCCATCGCATCGAGGGTCTTGCTGTCCACCCCGAGATTGGACCCGGTGATGAACGCGAGCGAGACCCGCTGCTCGAGAAGCGCCTTTAATATCCCGGATGCAGGCGGTGGCATGGTCCCCGAGTCGTTCGGAATGGCCTCCAGGGCGCAGTCTGGCGTGATGATCTCGGTGAGCGAGCAGCCGGACGTGGTCTCCGAGATCGCCCACAGCGTGAACAGGGCGATGAACGCCGCGTTAGGGGCCGTGCGCCTGCGCTGCGCGTTGTTCGCGCCGAATCCGTGCATGCGCAACGTCCTAATATTCGGTGCGGCCGCCATGGTCTTGGTGAGGTGGACACATGTACTCGTAGCATCAGCGTTCGTCTCGTTCTGGCCAACGGCACACCAGCTGGTCCTGGCCATGGTCGTGACTTCGAGCTCCTCGAGGTTCGCGAACTCGCCTGCGTGCGAGAGACGAAACAGGTCGGCGAGTGTATGCGGGTAGTCCATCACATGGAGCTTGCGGATCGACGGAGCCAGATGGGTCACGAAGCGAAGCGCCGCGGCGACTTCCAGCTTAGGCGTCTGGCTTGAAATCTTGTAGTACGATAGCGTGCAGCAGCAGACAGTGGCCTCCACGAGCGTGGGCTTGCTCAGGACGGCCGGGATGACGCGCGTCTGGAGGAAATCGTGCAGGTCGCGCGCCCAGTGCTCGTAGCCATGCCTGGCGTCCACGCGGCGCAGAATCCCCGGCATGGTCGGCGACGGGGGCACCAGCTCGAGGACCTCGTTGCAGGCGCGGGTGCAGTCGAACTTGACGAGCTTGTCGTTGGTGGCCAGCACGGCCATGAAGCGCTCCTGATTCGCCGGGAGGTGCAGCCGGAGCTCTCTCGCCATGCCGGTCAGGCAGATCTCCGGCGAGCTGGCCACTCTCTTGATTGCGGCGCGGATGCTGGTGCTGGCCGCCACGCGGGGCTTCTTCTTGTCCCTGCTGTCGCTGCTGTCGCCGCTGTCGCCGCCGCCGCCGCCGCCGCCGCCGCTTACCTCCTCTCTCAGCATCCGCCTCGTCTTCGGCATCAAGCTCGCGCCCGCGTGCAGTACGTCCGCGCTCGTGCAGTACAGGCTGAAGAGCCTGAGGCAGGCATCATGATGTCGTGCTCCGCGCTGCTCCGCGCTCCTGCCCGACTCGACGTGCGTGCAGCGCAAGTCGCCGACGTGAAGCTCAGTCGTGTCGTCCTGCGTGCACTGGCAGTGTCCTCTCTGGCTGATCAAATAAAAGCCGACTTTGATTTGATCTTGATCTTGACTTGGACCTTGACTGCGCTAGCTAGGATCTTTGGCGGCGGCTTCTCGGCTGCGCCTCGAGTGTCGCGGCGCGGCGCGGGCGCGGCAGTCCGCTGGGTCGCGGAGGGTCGCGCGTGTTTGTGTCGTCGGCGGCGGCGGCGGCGGCGTGTCGGCGGGCGGAGCGGAGCACCCCGCGGGCGGCGGCAGTCGTGCATGCCTGTTTCGGGTCGAGCGGAGGAGCATCAGCCGGAGTCGGAGCAGCAGGAGGCGCAGGGGCGGACGGCGAAGCGCGCGCGCAAGGAGGGCGAGATGGCCGGCAAGAAGGTGTTCGTGGGCGGGAACTGGAAGTGCAACGGGACGCGCGCCGTCGTCAAGGAGCTGGTCGGCATGCTGAACGAGGCCGGCGAGTTCCCGAGCAACGCGGAGGTGGTGGTGGCGCCCACGGCGCTGCACGTGGGCGAGGCGCTGGCCGGCCTGCGCAAGGACGTGGGCGTGGCCGTGCAGAACG
This sequence comes from Thraustochytrium sp. TN22, assembly GCA_013306675.1. Classification (NCBI taxonomy): domain Eukaryota; class Bigyra; order Thraustochytrida; family Thraustochytriidae; genus Thraustochytrium; species Thraustochytrium sp. TN22. The sequence continues at coordinate 11,204 of JABLUY010000146.1, read as the reverse complement.
TGTGGAAGGAGCCGGAGGCCGGCGCGTGGACCGGCGAGCTGACCGTGGACATCGTCAAGGACTTCGGCATCGAGTGGTGCATCCTGGGCCACAGCGAGCGCCGCGCCTACTGTGGCGAGACGCCCGAGATCGTCGGCCAGAAGGTCAAGATCGCGCTCGAGGCCGGCATGAAGGTCATCGCCTGCATCGGCGAGCAGCTCTCGGACCGCGAGGCTGACAAGACCATGGAGGTCTGCAAGGAGCAGCTCGACCCCATCATTGCCGCCGTGCCTTCGGGCGCCATTGGCAACGTGGTGCTGGCCTACGAGCCGGTCTGGGCCATCGGCACGGGCGTCACTGCCTCGCCCGAGCAGGCGCAGGAGACGCACGAGCAGCTGCGCGAGTACCTCAAGACCAGCATCGGCGAGGACGCCGCGCAGAGCCTGCGCATCATCTACGGCGGCAGCGTCAAGGCCAACAACTGCCAGGAGCTCATCAAGAAGAACGACATTGACGGCTTCCTCGTCGGTGGCGCCTCGCTCAAGTCGGAGTTCAAGGACATTATCGCGTCCAGCTCCGTCAAGGCCAAGATGTGAGTGAGCTGACTGTGAGACCACGCGGCGTCGTCGCCGTCACACGCTCTCTCCATCAAGATGTGCATGGAAATATTTCATTTGCAAACCAAGTTTTCTCCACCCACCCACCCACCCACCCACCCACCCACCCACCCCACCTCAAACACAAGAGGTAAGTAAAACCGGAGTTTCTCGTTCTCCTCGTTTCATCACAGGCGCTCGGCCGCGGCCTCTAGGTACGCGTTGGCCGCCTGGAGCGTGGCCATCTCGTTCTCCTCGTTTCATCACAGGCGCTCGGCCGCGGCCTCTAGGTACGCGGTGGCCGCCTGGAGCGTGGCCATCTCCGCCGCGGCCGCCTCGCCTGCGCGCCTGCGCGCCTCGTCGCCGGCCTCACGCGCGCGGACCAGGTCTGCGAGCTCTTCCTGCGCACGCCGCAGCTTGGCGGTCTTGCGCTCCAGCTTCGCTTCCAGCCGACGCACGTCGTCGCGGATCAGGTCCTCGCGGTGCGCGAGCTCGCGCTGCCGCAGCGACAGCTGCTCCTCGGCCACGGACAGCGCGACGCGCGCCTCGTGCACTTGGGCGTCGCGGGGCCGGCCCTCGCGCAGCTGCTCGAGGTGCGCCTTGTGCGTCTCCTGCGCCGCCTGCAGTGCCGCCTCGGCCTCCTCCACTGCCTCGGCGCTCTCCGCCAGGTCCCGCTGCGCGCGCTTGCGCCGCGCCAGCAGGCTCTGCGCCTCCTGGTGCAGCTTGCGGTGCGCCTCAAGCGCGCGGCACGCACGATACCGCAACGCGCGCAGGTCGTGCCCTGGCGCCAGGTGTTCGTCGCCGTCGCCGTCGCCACCGCCCTCGTACTCGCTGCGCCGCCGTCTCCCCGCGCTCTTGGGACGGCCCGCCCGGGACGAGACGGCGGCCGCCTCGCGGGCGGCCTGCTGTTGCCGCCGCAGCAAGTTTTCGTCGTGGGCCACGGCCGACTTGGTCCGCGTGATTTCCGTCTCCAGGTCCGCGGCGCGCTGCCGAAGGCGCCCTGCCTCCTCGTTCAGCTTGTGCAGCTCGGTCTGCGAGCCCCCGGCGCCGGCGAGCTTGTGCTGATGGCGCCACGCCTCGGACGTCTTGGTCTCGGTCCAGGCCCCAGCAGTAGCCGCGGCAGCAGCAGCTGCAGCTGCGGCTGCAGCACTGGCGCTGCCGCCAAGGCCAAGGGCAAGGGTACGTGTGTGGCTCTGTACTTGGCGAATACGCTCCTGCAGGCGGCGATTCTCGCGGTCGATCTGCTCCTGCTGGCGCTGCCGGACCCGGCGCAGATGCCGCTCCCGCGCCTCGGACGGGTGCACGTGCGGAGCAGCAGTGCGGGAGGCGCGGCGGCCGCTGCGAGACCCTGCCTTGTCCCTCTTGCCGACGCCAGCAGAGGGCGTGGAGCTCGAGAGCGTCTCGCTCTCGGTGCACGAGGTGGTGGCGTCCTCGCCAGGCGGTGGCGTGCGGGGCTCTTCGGGCGGCAGCTCGAGCCGGAGGCGCACGAGCAGGGCGCCCGGTGTTGGCGAACCGTCGCGGTCGACGAGGTCGAGGAGCTCGAGGTCGGTGCGCTGCGTGCCGCCGTGCAGCGGGCGCGCGCCGAGCGGACCGTCGTAGTCGAGCAGGTGGACGAGCGGGACGAGCGCCTGGCCTGCAAAGACGCGGCGCTGGCCCTGGTCCTCGTACAGCGTGAAGAGCAGGTCGCCCTCGAGGTCGCGCCAGTCGCCGCTGGCCGGGCAATACACCTCGTACTCGAAGGCGGCCGCTTCCCAGCGCGGCTCGAGGCTGGCCTCGCGCGTCGCTTCGGTCTCGTGCACCACCTGCTTGCTGCGGAAGAGCACGTTGTCGCCCGGCGCGCCGGGCTCCACGTAGGCGACCCTCACCATGGCTCGCGTGGGCCTTGGCAGCCCTCGCGCGCCTTCCAGGCTTGCGCATAGGATGCCATCGCCCTCGCCAACGCGCGCCATGGGCCGGCAGAAAGCTTGCGCACGCGCAGCACGTGCGCGTGCGCGCGCGTGCGCGTGCGCGGCAAGCGTTCTGTCGATTGAGTTGATGATGTCTGAGTCCGAGTGCGAGTCCGAATTCGAGTGCAAGCCCGGCTGGCGGAGCCGTTACGCTGCCACTTGGCTCCGAGTCACAGCACTGCAAGCCTGACAGTGCCAGTGAGGGCGCGCGTGTCACGCTGCGCGCAGCATGAGCATGGCACGCATGGGATCAATGCTCGCTCGCTCGCTCGCTCGACTCACTCGACTTGCTCGCGCGCCAAGCAAGCGAAGCATGGTGTCATTTGGACGCACACACACACAGAGAGAGAGAGACAAGCTAACCTCCTTCCAAGGATTTTTTTCTTTGCACCAGGCTCTAGCTAGGCCAAAATGCCCACTGAAAAAGAAAAGAGGGCAGCCGCGCAATGCGACGTGCACGCACGCATGGAGAGGCACGCGCGGATTCACGTTCAGTTTTTGGGGGGGAGGGGGTCGTCACGCATAAAGTGCGCGCTGGTGGGCGAGCCATAGTCCATGTCGACCCAGATGCCCGGACCTTGAGCCGTGGCGATGGAAATGGCAGTGATGTAGCGGCCCTTGGCGCCGGAGGGCTTGTTGTCGGTGACAGCCTTCATGTAGGCGCGGAAGTTGGCGAGGATGTCCTCGTCATCCATGGTGAGCGAGGCGAAGCGCGCGTGCAGGAGACCAAACTTGTCGGTACGCATCTCCACGGTGCGCGTAGCAAATAATGGAACGTCCCGGGCGAGCTCGGAGGTGATGGTGCCGACCTTCTCGTTGGGCAGGAGGCCCTTGGGGCCGAGCACGCGCGCGAGCTGGCGCACAACGGGCACCTGGTCGGGCGTAGCGAGACAGACGTCCATGAGGCGGTTGACCTTCTTGGTGTTGCGCACCCGGTCCAGCAGGTCCTCGGAGCCCACGAGGACGGCGCCGGCCTCGCGCGCCTCGTCGGCGAGGCCGGGGCCGGCGAAGACGGCCACGCGCTTGATGGAGCCGGTCGGCTTGGGCAGGACGACCGAGGTGCGGATGACCTGGTCGGCCTTGCGCACGTCCAGGTTGAGCTTCACGGTGATATCGAGCGCCCCATGCTTCTTGAAGAAGCGATCCTGGAAGTGCCGGGCCAGGCCCAGGGCGTGGCGCGGCGTCAAGGCCACCTTCTTGACCACCTTCTCGTACTCGGGGTCCTCGCGCATCATGAGATGCTGCTTGGACACCGGCTTGGGCGGCGGCGGCGGCCGCTTCACGCGCAGCGCCGCCTCGTCCTCGTCCGCAAACAGCGACCTTGCCACGCCGGCGCCCTTTGCCGCAGCCTCCTCCCCGACGCCCCTGGCCTCGGCCAAGGCCGCCGTCTCCTCCAGCGCTTCCTCCTCAAACATCACCTTCTCCACGTCGTCCCTCTCCGCGTCCACCCTCATTCCCTCGTGCGCGGCATGCTCCGTCTCGCCGCCCGTCGCCGCAGTCGTCGCCGCAGTCGTCGCCGCGGTCGCCGTGGTCGTCGCCGCCGCCGCCGCGGCCCTCGCCGCCTCCGCGCCCGTCGCCGCGCCCCTGGCCTCGCTCAGCCACCTGGCCGCGCCGCGCCCCGCGGGCCGCGCCGCGCGCGCCGCCGCCGCCAGCATCGCGCCGCGCCGCGCGCCGCTGCGCGTTTGAATTTCGCGCGCGGCCGCTGCGCCTGCGCCTGCCAGCCACGCCTCTCCTCCTCTCCCTCTCCTCCTCTCCCCTCGCCCGGCCCTTCAAATGTGCCCCTTGCCGGCCCTTCAATTGTGCCCGCCGGCCGCCGGGCCCTTCAATTGTGCCCCTTGCGCCGCTTAAGGCGCCGCTTAAGGCGCGCGCCGCTGCCGCCGCTGCTCGCGGCGCGCGGGAGGGAGGAGGCGGAGGCGCGCGGCGGCGCGCGGGCGGCGCGCAGAGCGGCTTGCGGCGCGTAGGTGCGAGGCGAGGCGGGGCGGGGCGAGGCGGCGAGGCCAGGCGAGGCCAGGCGCCGCGAGGCGAGGCCGGGCGCCGCGCGGCGGGGGAGGGAGGCGCGAGGGATGACTGACGAGGGCGAGGGCGACGACGACGACGACGACGCGGCGCGCACGGACGACGCAGGCAGCACAAGGCAGCGAGCGACAGCGGGAGGGAGAGCAGCATGGGCGGCGGGCCGCGCTACGCTACCCCGAAATGGGTCTGGTCGCCGGCGGGCGGGTAGGTTGGGAGGCGGGGGGAAGGAGGAGACGACTCGCGAGGATGGGCGGCGGAGGCGGCCGCGGGGAGGCAGCGCGGGGGACTGACGGACGAGGGCGAGACGCTGCGCAGCTGGTGGTATGACACCCCGTTCTGGAAGCGCAACACGGTCATCGGTTTCGGCCTCGCGGTCGGCATCGTCATGACCGCCGCTGCGCTCAGCGAGCCCTACGTCGTACGTTGCGTGCTCGCAGACCCAGGCGTCTTCTTCGTGGCGCGCGGCCCTCACTGACGATCCACTGGCAATGCGCTTGATGTGACACAGATTGAGTACGACTGCAGCCCGGACAACAAGCCCTCGCGGCGATGGAAGAAGATCGGCGTGGACCCCGAGGTTTAAAGGGAAACGGAGCGTGGAGCCTGGTCCCGTCGCACCTACCGTGGCAAGCTTGGCACGAACGACGATGACAGAGCACATTCTGGCGCAGAGAGAAATCCTGAGCCTGACGTTTGCGAGCAACCATCGTTTTTCCCTGCGGCATGCATGCGCTCTGAGTGCCAAGCGCGCTTTTCTAAAGTAGTCACCCCCAAACAAACGGAGGAGCAATGTGCACAAGTTGACGCTTGTTTCGTACGAGTTGACGCACGTCTTGATGGGGGATTTCGAGGCAAGCCTATGCTGTCCCGCCTTGCCATCTGCGCCTTGCCATCTGCGCATACCGTCTGCGCACTCTCCGCGACTGGTCTTGACGATTTGGGAAAAGCAGCTGGGTCTCAGGCAGCGTTGAATGGTGCTTCTCAGGTGAGGCGGGCTCTTGCGTGCCGACCACCTTGTCAAGTTTAGCAAAATGGAGACCATTGAGACGACGACGGCGATGACGACGACCTACGACCTTTAGCTAACATGAAGATAGAAACCCTGCTCAAGGAAAACGGGAGCCAAAGAGCACAAGCAAAGAGGAATGGCACGCAACCAAGTAGCTGCCGCGTAAGGTTATGCCAAAAGGGTACAGGTTGCTTTGTTGCAGCCAGTCAGCAAGCCGCTGCATTGAAAGAGAATGCGCCAGTGTAGGCTTAGAGAAGCAACTTGTGCTGCAAGGCGTTGCACCGTCTCCCTCCAGCCACGTGTAACTCATGATCCAGTCACACGATAACCTCTCACTTCAATATAGCTGTCGCTTGAATCGCGGTCGCTTGAATCGCGGTCGCTTCAATACCGCTGTCGCTTGAATCGCGGTCGCTTTAAAATCACTTTCACTTCAATCGCTCTCTCGCTTCAATCGCTCTCGCTTCGACAGCTCTCGCTTCGACAGCTCTCGCTCAGGTGTGAACGAAAAGTAGGAGACAACATGCTTGTGAAAGGAACAACACAAGGCTAGCGTCCCTCTGCCTTGCACACTAGAGACGCAGCACGGTGCAACATGGCGTCTCGAGCGCAACTTGGCAGGTCAATAGCTGCCTAGCTAGCTCACCAAGACCGCACGTCTTGACTGCCTGGCCGGGAGAAGCAAATCATCATCAAGCCAAAGCAAAAGGCGCACAGCAGGAATAGGTTAGATGATGCCGATGCGGTTGGCGATCTCGAGAGCATCGTAGTCCTGGGTGAGCTTGACGTAGGCCTTCTTCTGGCCGTCCGGGCGGATGAGGGTGTTGACCTTCTCGGCCTGGATGTCGTAGAGCTCCTTGGCGGCGGCCTTGATCTGGCGCTTGTTGGCGAGGATATCGACGATGAAGACGAGGGTGTTGTGGTCCTCGATCTTCTTCATGGCGGACTCGGTTGACAAGGGCGCGCGGATGATGCGGTACTTGTCCATCTTGGCGACCTGCTGGCCGGCCTTGGACTTGCGCGCATAGGTGGGGGCCTTGCGCGTCACCTTGGTCTTGGGCCGGTAGAAGTGGGCCTTGGTGCGCAGCGTCACCTTCTTGCTGCTCTTCGAGCCGCGGTGCGCGTTGGCCGCATCCTGCGCCTTGCTCTTCTGCTCTGCGTCGCCTCTCGCGTCCCGCGCCTCCGTCAGTCTCCCGCCTCTTCCTCGCCGCCTTCCTCTCCCTCTCCCTCGCGCTCTTCCTCGCCCTCTCCTCGGGCTCCCGGCCCCCTCCCTCCCTCCGCGCCGGGCCGGGCCGGGCCGGCGCCCGCGCGCCCCGCCTCCGCGCCGCCCGCGCCGCCGCCGCCGCCGCCGCCGCCACGTACCGCGCGCCATGGTGCCTCGCGTCGCTCGCCGCTCCCTGTCTGCCGCGCGCGCCGCCGCCGCCGCCGCCAGCCGCGCCGCCGCCCCTCGCGCGCGCCCCGCGTTCCCCCTGCTTGCGCCGGGCGCCGCGGCCACCGATCGCGCGCCGCCGCCTAGGGTAGCGCGACTGCGGCGCGCGCGGGCGCCGGCGCCCGCCCGCGGCCGGCGGTGTGCGCGCGTGTGCGCGGCGCACACCGGGGCGCGGGGGGGGCGCGCGCGCGGCGGACGCAGGGCGGGCCGGCGGGCGCGGCAGCTGGGCGGGAGGAGAGCAGAGCAGAGCGGAGCGGAGCGGCGCGCGGCGGCGCGCGGGCGCGGGAGGATGGTGCGTGCGCGCGGCGGCGGCGGCGGGGAGGAGGGAGGGAGGAGAGGCGCGCCGGCGCGCCCGAGAGCAGGCGCGCGAGGCGCGGCGGGCGCGGCGGGCGCGGCGAGGCGAGGCGCGGCGAGGCGCGGCGGCGAGGCCGCAGGCAGGCAGCCCTGCGACGGACGTTGGCGCGAGAGGCGACGCGCGCGCGCGGGGCGGCGAGGGAGGGAGGGAGGGAGGGAGAGCGGAGCGCCGGGCGGAGCGAGGAGGACTGACGCTGGAGAGAACGCGGCGCGCGGCGAGCAGCAGAGGCGAGATATCCTCGATTTGAAAGATCATGTCAACAAGAAGGTGCACGTGCGATTCCAGGGCGGGCGAGAGGGTACGTTGCGGAGGCGGGAGAAGGCGGCGAGGGAGGGCGGAGGCTGACGCACGGGGAGCTGCGCGCAGTGGTGGGCACGCTCAAGGGCTACGACCAGCTGGTGAACATTGTGCTGGAGGATACGGTGGAGTTCCTGCGCGACCCGGAGGACCCGAGCCTGACGACCGACAAGACGCGCGCGCTGGGGCTCGTGGTGTGCCGTGGCAACTCCGTCATGCTCGTTTGCCCTGCCGAGGGCTTTGTCAAGACCACGTCTCCGTACGAGCAGCAAGCGGACGGCGCTGCGGCGGCCGAGCCGGCCGCGTAGCCAGGCCTTGAGGCTGACAGAGGAAAGGACAAAGTACTCGTAACTTACTTTACACACACACACGTGGCCACACGTGTAAGAGTCAGAGGCAGTCAGAGGAGCCTCCGAGGAGGACGAGGTCACTGCGGCGGCGGCGGGGCGAACTCGATGTGCACGCGCACGGGCGCGCCCTGCGCCAGAGGCTTGCCATCCGGGACAAAGGTGGGGATCATGGCGCGCACCTTGCGGTCGACGCCGTGGAAAAACGGCACGTCGCGGCCGTACTGCTTGCAGGCGACGTAGGCCGCGGCGGGCGGGAGCTCGTAGCAGAGCGCGCCTGTGGCGACCCAGGTCGCGAGGTCAAAGGACGCAGGTGCGCCGCCGCCGCCGCCCTCCTCCTCCGGGGCCAGGGCCAGAGCCGCCGCCGGGCCGGCGGCCGCGATGCGCACGCGGTAGGCGCCGAACCGGTGCGAGGAGCCGTCCGGCAAGAGGCGCGGCAGGGAGCCGGCCAGGCCCAGGCGGTCCCATATGCCCGGGTGCTGCACGCTGGGCGGCTGCGTGGCGCTGGGCGAGATGTGCGCCTCCTCGCGAAAGATGCAGAGCGCGCGGCCTCGGCCCAGGAGCAGCGTCGGGTTCTGCTGGCGCAGGTCGACCCAAACGCCCTCGAGGTCCTTGTTCTTGCCCTGGAACTTGCGCCGCTGCAGCACGCCCACCAGGCGCGCCACGGGCTGCTCGCGGAAGGTGGGCGCGCCGAGCTGGCGGCTCACGTGGCGCAGCGCGTGGCGCCAAAAGAAGGCCGCGCGGTCCCACTCGCGCTGCGAGAGCGGGATCCACGCGCCGAGCGCGCCGTACGCGATGGACCTCCAGAACGGCTCAAAGAGGTCGGCGCGCAGCATGGCGTTGAGCTCGTCCGACTGCAGCGCCAGCGACGCGAGCGGCGTGCCAAAGCCCGAGCCGTACACCAGCGCGAGCGCCGGCCACAGCCGGTTGCGCAGCTTGCCGCGCGTCGACCAGCGCGGCGTCGTGTCCTTGAACCACGGCACGTGGTGCCGCTGCGCGAACTCGTAGATGGCGTCCTTGTTGAGCGCCAGCAGCGGCCGCCACACGCGCACGCCGTCGATGCGGCTCTCGGCGGCCATGCCCGAGAGCTCCAGCACGCCGACGCCCTTGAGCGCGTTGCTCAGCACGTTCTCCTGCAGGTCGCCGCGGTGGTGGCCAAACATGATGCCGGACTCGCGCGCATCGTCCGCTGCCATGGCGTCCCGGTACGCGCTGAAGCGCAGCTCGCGCGACCGCTTCTCGTACTCGTCGCGCGGCGTCGCGCCGCGCCGCACCTCGGTGATGGCCTTGACGCGGCACTCGATGCCGTGCGCCGCGCACCAGCGCCGCACCACGTCCGCCTCGGCGCCGCTCTCGGGCCGGTTCCCGTAGTCGATGTGCACGGCCACGACGCGCCGCCGGTCCCGGGGCGCTGCGGCCGGCACGGCGTCGGCGTTGGCGTCGGCGTCCGGCGCGGGCGCCTCATGCCGCGCCTTCTTTCTCCTGATGGCGGGCCCGGCCGCCGGCGGCGGCGGCTGCTGCTGCGCGTACACGGCCAGACATTTGGCGATGACCATGCTGTCGACACCACCCGAGAGCGAGACGAAGAGCGCGTCGTCGCGGCCAACGCGCGCATCTAGAAAGGCGGCCACCAGCGCGTAGACGCGGTCCTTGGCGATGCGCGCAAGGTCCTCGTCCTGCAGCGGCGCGTCGACCTGGGCCGCCATGGCTTCGCCGTCCTCCAGCACGTCGGCGGCCGAGAACTCGGGCGGGCGCTGCGCGGAGCTCCGCGCGCTGAGCACGTCCGAGGCTGCCGTCGCTGTGTCGAAGCGCTCCAGCGCGCGCATGTGCGCGTCCTCGTCTTCCTGGCGCTCATCGCCGCGCGCTTTGAGCAGGGCGCGCAGCGCTGGGCAGGCCTCGTCGTCCGGCATGCGTTTGAGAAAGTGGCGCAGCGGGAGCATCAGGAAGCAGAACTCCGCGGCGCGCAGGTGCCGGTCGAGCCCGGCCTCCAGCGCCGCGCGCGCATGCTGCACGGCCTCGCGCGTGCAGGCGTCGATCTCGGCCTCCTGCCCGCGCAGCAGGTGCCGCGAGGCTTGGTCCAGTAGCACCACGAGCGCCAGCCGCTGCCTGGCGCTCGCGCGCGGCCCGCCCCACGCGCGCACCAGGTCGCCGTCCGCCTCGCGCGCCGCCCGGAAGGCCTCGCCTAGCTCGCGCTCCACCAGCGCGTCCGCCTTGGCCCTGGCCTCGCCATCGCCTGCAAACCACAGCTCGCGCCGCCGCGCCTCCAGCTCGCGTGCGCGGCCCGACCCGAACCACACCTGCAGCACGTGCTCCGCCAGCTCCGCCAGCTCCTCGCCCATGCTCGCGCGCCGTGGCTCGCGCGCCGTGGCTTGTGCGCAGGGCTTGCTCGTCTATTACTGGCCGCCGCCATGTGTCCGTGTCCTCTGATGAGGGCCGTGAATCGTGATGAGTCAGTCAGTGTCACAGTGACCTCTTTCTTGATCCGCAACACGCACCCCAGACTTGGAGCCCGAGCTGGCCCATCTCCTCCCCCACGCCGACGCTCTTCACAACGATCCCAGTCGATCGATCTTGCAAGACACGCTTCTCCAGGCCAAGTCTCCACACGTTTCCACCACCCAGCCTTTCTCGGTATGGTTCCAGGGGTACCGGGTGGTAGGGTCCCAGTGCCACCACCAGTAGTCTAGGCCTTAAGTACATGCAGCCTGATGACGATGACAAGAGAAGGGCCGTGCACGCTGCAGCTGTACTACATGTACCTCCGCAGGCACGTCAAACTCGACGTGACGCCACGCTCCGCCTGATATTCGCTGCCAAGGCTGTGCTCGTCGCGTCCAGACTCCAGACCCTGCGCCCTCGCCCGCGCGGCCTCTTCCGCCTCCAGCGCCGCGCGCCTCCAGCTCGCGCCTCGGCCTCGCCTGACGCGCCCGTGCCTCGTGCAGCTGCTCGCCCCGAGAGCCGCGGGGAACCAAATCGCCGCCTCGCCTCGCCTCGCGCCTCGCCTCGCGCCGCGCCTGGGCTCGCCCGGGCTCGCCCCGCGCCGCGCCGCGTCTGCCCGCCGCCGCCCGCGCCGCCGGCCTCGGCGCGAGGGCCGCTCGCGCGCGCGCGCCTCTGGTGCAGTCAGTCGCCTTTTCGAATTTCGAAGTCGTCGTCGCGCATCCAAATCGCGCATCCATTCAAACATACATCCATCCATCCGTCCGCCCACCCGGCCGCCCGCGCGCGCGCTC
>JABLUY010000145.1:0-97875 GCA_013306675.1 Thraustochytrium sp. TN22 | reverse complement strand
CAACGCCGCGTCGCCTGCAGGCTCAGGCCCAGGCCGGCCGCGCGCCGCGCACGACGCGGACTCGAAGGCGCGGCGAGGCGCGGCGAGGCAGGCAGGCAGGCAGGCAGACTTCAAGGCGGCTGCGGCGCTGCGCAGCGCCGCGCAGAACCCGTTCGACGCCGCGACGCCGCGCCTGCGCGCGGCGCGGCGGGCGGGGCCGGGCGCGCGGGCGCCGCGCGGAGCGCCGCTTGGCGCGCAGGGTGGCAGCGGCAGCGGCAGCGCAGCGGCGGCTGAGGTCTGAGGTCGCGCGCTCGCTGCGATTCTACTGCGAGTCGCCCGCCCGCTGCCTTTCGGCCGCGTCAGGCGAGGCGCAGAGCGCGGCGCGCGCGGCGCCCAGGGACGAGCTGCGCTGCGCGGGGCGCGGGGAGGACACGGCGGCATGGCGGTGGAGTTTCACGACGACATGGAGGGCCTGGACCTGGGCGAGGAGTCCATGCTGGAGCCGCTGCAGGCGCTGGCGCGCCTCGGCGTGCCGCAGGCGCGGGACCTGCTGGCCGCGCTCAAGGCGGCCGCCGGCGCAGTCGTCGTTGAGCCAGCGCCGTTGCCCGACGCGGAAGCTGCAACCAAGGACGCGGGTGAGGCTGGCGAGGCGGCCACGGCCCGCGCCGGGGCAGGCGACGCCAGCGAGCCGCTGCTGCGGGCGTCATCCGTGGAGGACGGCGCGCTCGAAGGCGGCGACCATCAGGACGCGGACGAGCAAGGGCTCATTTCCTGGTGCTGCGCAGACCTGCTTGAGCGCCTTCACCCTCTCTACTACTGATGCCTGGGAGCTCCAAGCTCGCTCGCTCGCATGAAACAGCTGCAAAAAACGCATTGTACGTACCAAACAAGACGCCTGGCTGACCTGCCTGGCTAATCACTCAAGTATCTATTTATTTCACTTCAAGCTCGCGCCCTTGCTGCTCTGCTCGCCACTTGTTTGAGACGAGATGCATGTTTTCACTGCAACCTTCCGCTTATTGCACCAAGTTTGCGAACCCAACAGCGTGTGCACCTCGGCACCTCGCGCGCCTCGCCACGCCTTGCGGCGCCTCGCCACGCCTCGCGGCGCCTCGCCACGCCTCGCGGCGCCTCGCCACGCCTCGCGGCGCCTCGCCACGCCACGCCTCGCCAGAGTCCATCGTGATGCAGTGGACGCGCGGACAGCGCGGAGTGCGCGCGGTGATGGATCTCAGTCAGGCGTGCCCATGGTCTGCGTTGCACCTCATTGGCACTGGCCCGGCCGGCGGCCGCCGCCGGCCGGACTCTCGCATCAGGCACCGGTGACTGAGACCTTGAAACACACTGGAGGCTGCGCGGACTTCGCGGAGGAACACCGCAGACATCATCAGACTTCAAACTTCGACGCACCCCATCATGAATGGCAAGGCTGATCAGACGGAGCTTGCTTTCGAGGAGGATGCTGCGTCTGTGACCTCGGTGGACCTCTTCGACGAGGAGGGCATCATCGCAAAGCTCCTGGAGCCAATCTCACGGGAAGATGGCTCCATCCAGTACATTTACAAAGCCGAGGTGATCGAACTCTTCATGTTGCACGGTGAGTACTTCTCCTACTTTCAAGTGTCCAGGAGCTTCTCTTGGGTCGTCACGCTCAGTGCCCTGCTTTCGCTCCTCACGGTCCCAGTGGTCTTCTTCGAGAGCGGCCCCTTTTATGACATGGCCACAATCTTGGTGAACGCCGCAATTATCATCACGGTCCTATGGGGCACGATTGGGCCGTTCAACTCGGCTCAGAGGGCATACTTCACCAAGACATGCTACGTGAGTGCGAAGCTCGGAGTAGAGACTCCATTCATGCGGAACCTCGTCAACTTGCAATCCTATGCCTACCCGTACGCACCCTACGTCTTCAACGAGAGGCCCACCCGCTTCAGACAACTCCTGGGAAATGCGCTAGCGACCGTGCAGCCAGAGACCACTTGGAGCTTCCTCGTACCCACCTTCGACAAGCGACCCGTGCTGAGCAAGGCCAGCGAGAAGCTCACATACGGTAGTTTCGATCGCTTCTACAACCGGTGAAAACAAAAGAAAGAGTCATGGTTTTCGCTAAAATACATTGGGTCCATCGATTGAAGAGAGCGAAGGACACTCTCACTCACTCACGCACTCACGCACTCACACGCCCGCTCGCGGTTGGTGTCCACGCACTCCACGCAATCCATCACCCTCGGACTTGTGTGCGATTCATCACCGAAAGGCCGGCCGACGACGGCCCGATGGCGGCGTCGTAGTGCTCGGCGTGGTGGAGGTTGCCGCGTTGATTGGTCTGGACCGCGAGGCGCTGCCGCCGCTGCTGGAGACGGCGGTCGCCTCGGCGGCAGCCGCGGCCTTGCGCGCGGCGGCCTTCTTGCGGAAAGCGAGCGGCGGCGGCGACGGCGGCGAGTGCACCGCCCCCGCGGTGCCCTTGCCAGCCCTCGAGACGGGCGTTGTCGTGGTCGTCGTCGTCGTCGTCGTCGCTATTGTCTTGGTGGTGCGCGCTCGCCGCGTCACGGGCGTCGAGGTCGTCGAGGTCGCGGCAGCGGCGACGGCAGCACTGATGCTCGTGCGCGGCGCGGCACGGTGCACGGCCGCGACGGCGGCGGCGGCGGCGACAGCCGTGGGCGAGCGCGTGAGGCCGGCAGCCTTCTTGCGCTCCTGCTGTTTCTTCCATCGCGCGTAGGACTCCTCCGGGTCCCAGCGACGGTTTGCGGCCAGATGCTCCTTATGCAGTGCCTTGGTAATCTCGCCGCCGTCGACGGCCGGCGAAACGAGGTGGCGCGGAATGGTGGGCAGGTCATGGAGCGGGTCCACGGCAGGCGGCCAGACGCCAGCGCGCAGAGGCAGGTCGCCGAGCGAGGTGACGGGCGGCGTGCAGTCCTGGACGTTAAAGAAGTGGTCATGCGCCGGGTCGCGCGCGCCCACCCCCGCCGAGTCCGAGTCGACACTGACGAGCGAGAGTTCGAGCGCCTCGGTGCGCGGGAGCTCCATACGCGAGCCCAGCACCTTGGCGACCTGCTTCTTGAAGGACGACGCGAAGCGCTTCTGCAGCGCCTTGAGCTCCTTCTTCTTCTCGGCCTCCCAACGCTTGCGTTCGCGCCGCAGCGCCTCCTCGGCAGCTGCAAGCGCCGCAGCGTCCGCAGCGGCGCCAGAGGGCAGCGCGACGGCGCCCTCGTCCGCCGGCGCGACGGTCTGCGTGGACACAGTGGCGCGCGACCTCTCGGAGCGCGTGAGCTCCATCTTCTTGCGCGCCAGCTCGGTGCGCAGGCGAATGACCTCGTTCTCCGCGATGGCCAGGTCGGCCTCCAGCACAGACTGGGTGCGCTCCAGTTCCTCGGTGCGACCTTGAGCAGTGCGCAGGCGGCGCTCCTGGTCCTCGATCCGCCGCGCGCTGCGCTCGAGCGCGTCGCTGGCATGGTCGAGCTGGCGTTGCAGACGTGCGCGCTCCTCGCGAAAGCCAGCCTCCAGGTCGCGGCGCACACGACTCGCCTGCGCTTGCAGGCGGTCGGCGGTGCGGCGCGCAGCCAGGAGGGCCGCGCCACGGAAGACATCGGCACGGTCACGTTCGGCGAGCGCCACCTCGAGCTCGCTGGCCTGGTTCTCCCACATTTCGGCGAGCGCGCCGAGCTGGTCCTGGCTGGCCTCCAGCTCGCGGACGTTTGCATGCAGGCTGGCCACCACAGCCGGTTCGGCGTGCGCGTCAGCGCGCCCGCCAGGTCGTTGCTCCTGCACGCGCCGCAGCGCGGCCATGGCGCAGGCGGCCGCCACGAGCTTGCCAAAGAGGTACTTGTTGTCCTCGCTGGATCGCGAGAGCTCCTCGGTGGCCAGCTGCAGCTGCGCGTGATAGGCGGAGAGACGGTCCACGAGCGGGTCGCGGTCCGTGTTGACGGCGGCGTCGCGCACGTGGGCTGCGGGCGGCGTCGCGGGCGGCGCTGGGGCGGCTCCAAGCTGCCTCAGCTGCGCGATCTCGCGACGCAGCTCGTTGCGCTCCCGGGCAAAGTCGGCCTGCAGCGCCTCGCGCTGGCGGCTGAGCTGGCGGTCGACGTCATTTGCATCGACGCGCGTGGATGCGCCGCCACCGTTGCCACTGCGCTCCTGCCGCGGAGCGGGTAGGTCGCGACCACGCACCTCAGCCCAGGCCAGCTCGAGCTCCTCGTGCTGGGCGCGATTACGCCGGTTCACCTCCTCAAGCGCGCGCTTGAGGTCTTCCACCTCGGCGGCCAACGCGTCGCCGCGCGCCTCGTGGCGCCCCACCTCGGCGCGCCAGCGCTCCGCCTCGGCAGCCACGGCGGCCTCGCGATCGCGCAGGAGGTCGGTCTTACGTGCCTCAGCTTGCTGCTCCTGGTGCGCCAGCGTCTCGCGGTACCTGGCCTCGTCCGTCGCGGTGCGCGACTCGCGCGCAGCGTGCAGCGCCGTGAAGCGAGAGATTTCCAGGTTAAGTCGATCGATCTCGGCCTGGAAGCTGGTCTCAGCCGCGTTGCGCGCCTGGCGCTCGTTGTCGAGGTCCATCTGCAGCTGCTCGCGGGCGGTCTCCGAGGTGCCCAGGGCGACGCGGGTTTCCTTCTCGCGGCTGCGCGCCTGCTCCAGCTCGTGGCCGCGTAGCATGGCCAGCGAGGCGTCCAGGGCGCCAGCATCGGGCGTGGGCGCCGTGATATGCCGCAGAAAGTGCACGTGGTCGTGCAGGTCCTTGAGCTCGCCGTTCAGGTCCGCCAGGTTCTTCTTGAAGCCGGCCAGCTCGCTGCGCAGCACCAGGTTCTGCGCTCGCGCATGCCTGTTGAGCGCCTCGCGCTGCTGCAGCTCCGCCTGCAGCAGCGACACCTGGTTGCGCGCCTCGTACAGCTCGGCGCGCAAACGGTCCACAGGCCCTTCGCCGCCGCCGCCGCCGTTGGCCCTGGTGGTGGTTTCCTCCTCGTCTCCGGGCGCGCCGAGCAGCTCAAGCCGGCGCGCGACCGTCTGCGTAAGGTTCATTGAGCTCGCATTCGCGCCGCCGTGCCCGTGCTGGTGCCGCATCGTGTTATCCAGCGTCAGCCACGACGGGCACGTCGACAGCTCCTCCAGCACGGCATGGTCCTTGTCGCCGCCGCTGATGAGCCAGTCCGGCTCGAAGGTCCACCCTCCGCCCTGGCCTCCGTGGCCTCGTCTCCTGCCGCCGCTCATCGCGCTCGCGGTGCTCTCGCCGCCGTCGCCGTCGCCGTCGCCGTCGCTGCAGCGGAGGCGGTTAGGTGCGGCGTCCTTTAGAGACGATGGAGCCCACGCGCGCGTCCGTCCCAACCCCTGCCCGCGTGCGCCGGGGCCTCGGTCCGCTCGACCCGGGGGCGCGGGGCAGCCTTGCCGCCGCGCGCCGCTGCCTGCGCTGGCAGCGCGCCGCCGCCGCGCGCGCGGGCGTGGCCTCGCGTGGCGGGCGCAGCAGCGTCCAATCCGAGCTTGCCGCCTCGGCGCCCCGCGCCTAACGACGGGGGGCATCCCAGGACAGCCGCAGCAACCTGGACTTCTTCTGAGCCCCCGTGTGCACCTGTCTCTCCGCTTCTTTCCCGCAGATAAAGGGGGGCTTAATCCGAGTATTAAAGGTCTATAATGATACGCGGCGCCGCGGCCGCGCGAAAAGCGCCTAGCGTCGCGGCGGAGGCTGGCACGGGCGGGGCGCAGCGTGGACGTCGGCGCGCAGGTGTCGGTTGAGCTTTCCTTGAATTCGAGCCTTGACAACGCCGCGGCGCGGACTCGTGTGAGGAGCCAGGTTCTGCGCGGCGCGCGGAGGGCAAGTCGCTTCCAAACGGCGCGGAGCGAGGCGGCGGCTCGCAGCGCTCTCCGCTCCGAGTCGGCAGCCGGCCTCGTGCGAGGAAGGAATTGAGGCCGGTGCGAGAGCTGTTACGCGGCGCGAGTCCGAGCAAGAATTGCGCAGCACGTGACCTGGGACCGAGACCTCTCATCCTGCCTGCGGTGCTGTCGTGTGGGCAGTGCTCGCGCTACGGACAGGTCCTGGCCGCGACTGCCTCTTCCTCACAGTCAGCGCCGCGGCGAGCGAGCGCTGTGGCGTGGCGAGGCAGTGCTCGAGCCGGGTCCGGGTCGAGCGGCGGCCTTGGCGGTGCGTGCGTGAGGACGCGCGCGTCGCGTCGCGCCGCGTCGCGCCGCGTTGCGCCGCGTCACGCCGCATCGCGCCTCGTCGCGTCGTGTCGTGCCGCCTCTCCTCGCGAGGGAGCGGCGTGGAGTTCGCGCGGCTAGAGAGAGGCAAGGGCAAGCAAGCGTCGCTGGCGTATCGAGCGGCGCCGCGGAGCCGTCCGGGGCACCCACCCGAGCCGAGCCGAGCCGAGCAGCTAGCGAACGGGCGAGTGTGGCACGGCATCGCAAGAGCAGCGGACCGACCTCACCAAAACCCCGGTCTTGTGCTGCTAGCAGGGGCCGCGCTCGCGCGGCTGGCGTGGCTTCACCATGGGCGCCGCGTCGAGCGTGTCGTCGAAAAAGCAGCAGCAGGGCACGGCGCGGTCGCTGTCGATTCAGAAGCTAAGCCGCAGTAACTCGCACCCCGAGGTCGGGTCGACGCAGTATGACGCGAAGCGCCGTACCGTCTCGGCCGAGGAGCACAGCGCGCTGGAGCAGCGCGTCATCAAGACCCTCAAGGAGAAGAACAAGGAGCGCATGCAGGCGGGACGAACGCACAGCTCGTGCGTGAACCGCGTGCTCCTGAACTTCCCGAAGATGCAGAAGACTTTCTCGGAGCTACACCGACTGTACGACGAGACGGACACGGACAAGAGCGGGAGCCTGGAATTTGACGAAGTGGAGATCCTCATGCACAAGCTGAACCCGGCCATCACCAAAGAGACCATTCAGGCCATTTTCCAGGACGCTGACGTGTCCAAGGACGGATCGGTGCAGTTCAAGGAACTGATCTGCTGCATCGGGTTGGCGTACATTCTCGACCTCATTCCGGAGCTCTCGGTGGAGGCCGGGGCGCAGTCCTCGTCAAAGATCTTTGCCGACACCAAGGGTGTGCGGCGCGTGTTCGAGCTGGCCACGGAGATGTTCCTCGCCTTCGACGTCTCGTGCTCGGGCGTCATCTCGTACAAGGACATGGAGAAGGCGCTGAGCGCCTCTACGGGGGAGTCGGAGATGACCAAGGACACCCGCGCCAGCAGCCAGCGGCGGCGTGACTCGGCGGCGCGACGCAACTCCCTCGACGCCGGCACGCTATTGCTGGCGACGCAAAAGGGCAGCCGTCGCGGCTCATTCAGCGGTCTCCTGAGTGGCGTCCGCCAGGGCAGCAAGGACAAGAAGACCATGTTCGCGCAGCTTACGCGGACCACCTCGTCTGGCCGCAACATTGCTGTGCACACGTGGAAGAACTCCAAGGAGGACGTGATGAGCGGCGACATCGACCCGGAATCCGGGGAGCTCGTCCACCCGGAGCCCGACGACCTCGTCAACGCCTCCTCAAGCCGCTCGAGCAAGGCCACCAAGCGCAACAAGTCCTCCAAGCCTGTGTCGCGCAAAGAGTCCGACAACAACCTTATTTCCGGCTTCATGAACAAGGAGCGCTGGAACGAGCTCGACCTGGACGGCTCGGGCGAGATCTCTTACATGGAGTTCCTGGTCACCTTCGTCAAGTGGGTTTCCTCGCTCGGCGGCGACGATGAGGATGAGGAGGACGAGGAGGACGACGGCGGCAACAGCAACAACATGGTTTCCCCCGTCCCCGAGTAGGCAGGCAGTGCTACTGTCCGTGGCGCTGCAGGCGCGCGCATGTGTCCTCTTTTTCCTTTTCCCCCCCTTCAATGTGTGTGTGTTGTTGGTGTTGGTGTTGTTGTTCATCAGCTTTTTCATTTCCGTGACGATGCCGTTCAACTTGCGGTGCCATTGCGTGGCTGCCATGGCTGGCCTTTAGAGGCGCCTCCGATGAAGTGGGCCGGGTCTCTGGGGGCAGAACTTGCCGAGTGGTACCCTCTACCCTGGGGCACTACTACCTATACTCAGAAGAAAATGGAAAGAAATGGGTTGGATGAGTTGGTAAGATAGTTATCGTCAGGCGCGCGCGCTCAGCACACGCGTGCACAAACACGGGTGACAGCCCCTTGCCTCCAACCCTCCCATCACAGCGCTGATACAGAGAGTCAGATCCCTGAGCCGAGCCGAGCCGAGCCAAGCCGAGCCGAGCCGAGCCGCGTCGGGACATGGAGGCTTTGTGACGTCTCGCTGGCAGCGACGACGAGCGAATCTTCAAAAGATGACATCGTCCTCGGCACCGTCGCCGCCGAGCATGTTGCCAGTTTCCATGGCGGTGATCTCGGCGTCGGCGGCCTCGTCGGTGGGCGGGGCGTCGTCGCTCATGGCGACGACCTTCTTGAGGCGGAAGAACTCCTCGCGCTCCATCTCGTCGAGCTCCTTGGCGATATACTTGACGGTGGCGGTCATGCGCGGGATGACAACGAACTCGAGCGCGTTCACACGGCGGTTGGTGACCTTGAGCGCCTCGTCGAGCGTGACAAAGGAGGTCTGGAGACTGGCAAGCTTGACGAGCTTGAGCACGAGCGACTGGAACTTCTTCTTGGCCTGGCCGATGGTCTGGCCGCCCTGCGTGAGGCCGAGGCGGCTATCCTGGTTATCCAGGAAGTTCTCCTGGAAGACGGGCAGTTTCACGCCGGCCACGTTGTCCTCTGATGCAAACACACGCACGGTCGCCTCCTTGACCTCGTAGGCGACGTTGTCGCGAAACTTCTCGTTCAGATACATGGCGCTGGCCAGCTCCAGAAAGGCCGCCGGCATCTCCTGCGCGAGCGCCAACTTGGCGTCCTTGAT
Source organism: Thraustochytrium sp. TN22 (assembly GCA_013306675.1). Lineage (NCBI taxonomy): Eukaryota > Bigyra > Thraustochytrida > Thraustochytriidae > Thraustochytrium > Thraustochytrium sp. TN22. The sequence continues at coordinate 89,070 of JABLUY010000145.1, read as the reverse complement.
CTCCTTGAGCAGCGCGCGGAACCGCGCCTTGAGCGCGTCCGCCTTCTTCTTGAGCAGCTCGTAGCCCTTTTGCGCGCCCTTGACCTTGGCCTTGTACGTCTGCTGGTTCATGCGCGTGGCGAAGACGCCATCGATGCGGTCGGACGAGCCGCTCATCGTGCCTGCCGCGCTGCCGCTTGCACGAGTACTACCACGCTAGCTGCGCGAGGATACACAAGATAGAGACCGCGGCGAGACGTACACTCGCGCAGGGGAGGTGACGGAGCGAGAGGGCGATGGACACCGCCTCCCAAAGCCGCCCGCGCCGATGCGCTCGCCGGACCGCGCGCGCCGCCGACCCGGGAGGGGGGGGACCGCCGCGGCCTGCTGCCGCCGCCGCCGCCCGCCGCCGCCGCCGCCGCCGCCGCCGCGCGAGAGGGAGCAGCACGCGACGCGCACGAGCACGAGCAAGCGATCTGCGGCCGCTTTCCGCTGCTGGGTCGCCGCCTCCTGATCAGAGAGTCCGAGACACGGGCGTATCCTGGACTTGCGGCGCTCCTGCGCCAGTGCTGAAATGGGAAAAAGTACCACTTGTGCAGCTTTAGAAGCACTGCCAGAGCAAAGCCAAGCCGCGCCGGCCTGAGTGCGCGCGAGAGTGCACGAGAGGCGGCGCCGCCGCGACGAGAGCCTGCCAGTGGCAGTGATGGTGACGGACAGCGATCGCCAGCACGGCAGCGAGCGCGGCCGAGGCCCACTGGGCTGCTGGCCCATCTCGCATTGGATGAGGAGCGAGCACTTCTTCTTCAAAGTCTGACGCCTCGACTCGGGTCTTTGCTGGCTTGCAGGAGCACGGACCTGGCGAGAAGGACTGAGCTAACCTGCCAGTGAGCTCGCTGGAGAGAACGTCGTCTCAAGCAGAGCCTTTGGCACACGGCAGAGTGCAACACAACAAGGGCTCGTACCCACCATACCAACGCGCCGCGCCGTGTGCGTGCATCATGATGGAAAAGATTCATGGATCGTGAGCTCGGACACCCTGAAGCAGCACGAGGCGCTCCTTAAAGTGGACGAGGCCGTCAGCGTCAGTAGGGTAGGAGGCCTCAATCTCGGCAATGCCCGCAGCAAGCTGGTCTTGCGAGAAGTGGTCGGCGCTGAAGGTAGACCACATGCGGTCGGCAATCATGCGGGTCCAATCGTCGAGGCGCATGGACACGGGAAAGTCGTGGACGGCGTGCTGCACAGAGGCGAAGCCGGCCGTGCGCATCATGTCGGCATAGACGGAGACGTCGTCCTGGTTGGCCTCCCAGACGCGGCGTGCGGCCGTGAAGAAGGGATAGTCAATCTCCGTCTTGGGGCGCGTGACGGTGACGCAGGAGCCACCTGGCCGCAGGCCGCGGGCCATGTCGCTGTACATGGCAGCGCAGGCGGCGGGCTCGAGATGGTGCACGATCTCCTTGAGCAAGAAGGCGTCAAAGCTGGCATCCGGCAGCGAGGCGGCGAAGGAGGCGGCGTCGGCACATCTCGTCTCGACCCCGTCCACGCCCTCTGCCTCTTTGAGCATCTCCGGCGACAAATCCACGCACAGGACAGGCATCTCCAGCCCGAGTTTGGCGTGCAGCAGGCCTGCAAAGCGGCCGGTGCCACCGCCCACGTCCGCCACGCGCAGGCGCTTGACGGCCTCGGCCTCTTGCGCGGCAGCTCCGGCGGCCACGGCGGGCGCTACGAGCCCGAGCTGCCAAGCCTCGTACGGGCTGTCCTTGGCGTAGAACCACGCGCGGTGGTACGAGGCGCGCACGGCCGCGTAGTGGCCCTCCATGACTTCGCGCGAGCAGAGCAGGCGGCGCGAGGCGCGCATGCTCGGCCCGCCCTGCGTGGGCCTGCCTGCCTGCCTGCCTGCCTTGCGCGGTTCGGGCTCTGCGGCCTGGGCGCCGCGCCGCGCCTGGGCCGGGCGTCAACGTTGGAGCGACGTTGAAGTTGGAGCTGACATGGAGCTCGCTGCCCGGCGGCAGACCTGCGTCGCGCCGACGCCGAAGGGCCGCCGCCGCGCGCGCGCGCGGGGCAGCGAGCGGGATGCTGGCGACGCGCGTGGGCGCGGCCGCGGCCGGCGCCTGCCTGCTGGCCGCCGCGCGGTGGCGCGGGCTGTCGCGGCGCGGGCTGGCAGCGGCCGGCGCGGGGCGCGGCGCGGGCGAGGAGGACGCCGACGCGGCCTTCCGCGCCGGCCAGGTGGAGCGCGCGGACGCGGCGGCGGCGGCGCGCAAGGTGGAGGCGCTGCGCGCGGCGGGCGCCGAGAAGCTGCGCGTGGTGATCGATTTTGACTATACCATGACGACGTTCTTTGTCGGCGACCAGCGCGGGTACTCGTGCCATCGCACCATCGAGGAGTGCGGCCTGCTGCCGGAGGCGTACCACGAGAAGGCGCGAGCGCTGCAGAAGAAGTACTTCCCGCTGGAGGTCTCGTCGGAGATCTCGTACGAGGAAAAGTACGTGTACATGGTGGAGTGGGTAGAGAAGGCGCACGAGGCGCTGCAGGAGGCCGGCTTCCGCCGCGAGTACGTGGCCGAGGCGGTGCGGCGCGCGCGCGTGGAGCTGCGGGCCGGAGTGCCGGAGTTTTTGCACATGCTGGCCGAGGCCAAGGTTCCCGTGCTGATCTTCTCGGCCGGCATCGCGGACGTGCTGGAGGAGGTGCTGCGGCAGCGCGGCCAGCTCTACGACAACCTGACGATCGTGTCGAACCGCTTCGTCTTTCGGGAGGACGGGACGCTGGAGGGCTTCGAGGCCGAGATGGCCGGCCGCGAGCCGTACCAGGTGATGAACAAGCGGTTCACGCACGTGGCTCCGGCCGAGCGGGACCGTCTGCTGGCCGACTGGGGCGCCATGGACGACGCCACGGTGCTGCTCGTTGGCGACAGCCCGGGCGACGTGAACATGTCGGAGGGCCTGCTCCCGGAGGCGGCGCGCGCCGAGCGCGAGCTGCGCGTCGGCTTCCTCAACTGTAACATCGCCGACCGCATGGCGGAGTACAAGGGGCTCTTCGACGTGCTCATCCTCAAGGACGGCGACTTTAGCTTTATTAACGAGGTCGTGCGCCAGGCGCTAGGCATCCCCGAGCGCTAAGGCGTGTGTGCCAAGAAAAAAAAGAGTCTCAAAAGTTGTTGGACTCGACGATTCCTCAATCATCCTTTGTCGGCAAGCCTCTCTCTAGGCTGGAGCTCTTAGGTTGAGGACTTCTCGGCGGCGAGGGCCGCGATGCGGCGTTCCTCGCGCTGCGCCGGCCGGATGATGCGCTCAGTGATGAAGGACTCGAGGCGCTGGTGCAAGGGCACCATGTCAGACTCGCGCGTGAGCGCGTCGCACCAAAACAGGCACATGTCCGCGAAGTCGTCGAAAGAGACACAGCGCGACGCAAGATCGCCGGCGAACATGGCCACGGCCACGGCGGCGCCCTTGACGTCCTGCAGCGTGCGGCCGCGGCGGTCCAAGAGGCCGACGCGCGCGCACATGGCGAAGAGCTCTGGCAAGGTCATCTTGTCCTCGCCCGGCGCGCAAAAGAGGTCGAACGCGCGGGACAGCCGCGGCTCGAGTGCGGTGCGCACCGCGGCGACGCGGCGGCTGCGCTGGAGGTCGCCGCGCAGGAGCCGCAAATAGGCGCGAGCTCGCGCCAGCTGCGGCGCCAGCTCGCGGTGCACGTCGGCCGAGGCCAGCACGTGGCGGTCAAAGGCGTAGAAGAGCCTGCGCGAAATCAGCACCGCCCGCTGCAGCTGCTGGTGCTGCTGGTGCTGCTGGAGGTGAGGATGGGGATGGAGAGGGTAGCCCTGATGCGCCTGCGCGTGTGCTTGTGCCTGTACCTGTGCATGCAAGAGGGTGCCGCGGTCGCCGCGTTCCACGTGACGCGCGCGGTAGCGCAGGCAGGCCAGCCGAGCGGCGCCCTCGAGGAACTTGGGGAAGAGAATGACGGCGCCAGGCGCGCCGCCGCCGCTGATGCGCTCCCAGACACCGGCCACGTGCTCTTCGCCGAAGCTGTCCGTCAAAAAGTGAGTCTCCGCGAAGCCGTAGAACTGCGCCTCGTCCATGCGCGCCCACTGGCCGAGCGGGACGCGCCGCGGCTGCTGCGCCTGCGTCTGAAGCTGCGCCTGCGTGCCTTCGCGGCGGCTCACGAGCAGCGCGCGCCGGTTCGGCCGCGTGACCGGCGCCGCCTGCTCGCGCAGCTGCGCCTGCGCTGCCTCGGCGTCCGGTGCATCGTGTGGGAAGTGCAGGTGCGAGCAGAACAGCACAAAGAGCTCCACGCGCGCGCGCTGCAAGTAGGCCATCACCTCGCGGTGCTCCTCGGCGCGGTCGAAGGGGTCGTGGTCCAGGCCGCGCGCGCGCACGCGTTCCACCTCTGCCTGGTAAACGTCGCTCAGGTCGATCGCCAGGTCCCGAAGCAGGTCCTCGTGGTTCACGGGCGCCGTCAGCTCGCCATCCTCGAGCGCCTGCACGACGCGCGAGGTCGGCGCGCGCACGAAGCGGTGTCGCGCGCGCTTGATGCGCGCCACCGCCTCGTTGAAGCCAGCCTGCAGGAGTGCGTCCTGCGGGTGCGCGCGTAGGCCGCGCCGGAAGCAGTCTGCGGCTGGCCCCAGCTGCTGCGTCGCAAGCAGCGCGTGGCCTTGCACCAGGAACGCCTTGCGCAGCTTGGGCTCCAGCGCCGCCGCTCGACTCGCATCGTCGACACAAGCGTACAGATCGCCGCGCAGCGCCTGCGCGCGCGCGCGCCGCAGCAGCAGCTTCGCCTGCCAGCGCGGGTGTCGTCTCTCCTCTAACGCCTCGATCGCCTCCGAGTACAGCTCGATGGCGCCCGTGGCGTCCCCCTTTTCCAGAGCCTCCCGCGCTGCGCCCTGTGCTTGCTCCACCTCCGCCTTGAGCTCCGTGGACACGGCCTTCACAAGCGGTGCCGCGGGCTCCGCCTCGCGCGCCGTCTGCAGCTCGAGCTCGAGCTCCTCCAGGTTGATGGTCGCAAGTAGAAGCGCCTCGCCTTTGCCAATTTTTTCTTCGACCTCCGACTCGGAGTCCGAGTCGCCTACGGCCTTTTCCTCGGCATCTGCCTTGGCCTCGTCCGCGTCAGCATCCTTGCCTTCCGAGCCGAGGCCCTGCTCGGCGCCCTTGGCCTCGTGAAGCGCCAGCGCCTCGGGCTCCCCCATGGCGACTCTGCATCACTGTCGCGATGCACACAAGGTCGTTCGGCAGCGGGCCGCCGGGGCCGCCGGGGCCGGGCGGCAGCACGTGCATGCGTAACGGATCCATTCGCAGTGCGCGCTCGCCGCTCACAGTCAGTGCAGTGAAAGTCGCCAAGCCAAGATTTTCTCTCGCCATGCACCGTAACAGCACGTACGTCGTCCAGTCCGGCGGGCCGAGTCTCTGCAAGACCCTCCAAGCAATCGTAGTCGCAGAGCTGTGCTTGCTGTCCATGCCGCCGGCGACCGCCTTGAGTCGATCACCGCACCGTCAGCTGGCGGTAACCATTGCGCCCCTCGCAATCCGAGCTTACGACACCTTGGCTGGCCCTCACACAAGCCTCCCCTCCCTGCACGTGTCGGAGTCAACGTTAGCAGCGAGCGCGTGTCCGGCGAAGCCTAATGTCGATTGCGCGCTCGCACGCGCTCGCTGGCTGCCCTTCCATGCTACACATTCTCGCGACACACGTCACCGCCCCGCATTCGCAGCGAAATTCGCTCGCACACAACGCGGTGGTTGGCCATCAGCCTGCCAGCTCGCAGTGCCCGCGCCGCTGCCGCAGGAGGCCCGACTTTTAGGCTTGGTACGAGCCAACTTGGTCCCGGCGTCGACGAGCTGCAGCTCGCGCATCGCTGCGAAGGGGGGGCAGTACCGGCGTCCAGGCGCGGCGCGGCGCGGCCGGTCCCGGCGCCAAGCAGAGGGAGCGGCGCGGCGCGCGCAGAGAGTCCCGACGTGCCGCCCCGGCCACGATTGCGCGCGAGCACGCAAGAGTGGGACTCGCAGGTCGCGAGCGTGACGTGCAAAAGCAGCGTACAGTACTGCAACCGACAGCTGCTCATCCGGCGCGACGCGCCGCCGCTGGGCCAGCTCAGCTGACAGCTGCGACGTGGCGGCGCTGCAGCGGGCGTGGACTCGCGCGGCGGAGGCGGGCCTGGCAGCCGCGGCACCAGGCAAAGCAAACCCGGTCGGCCTGGCGTAGGCTTGGCATAGTCCTGGCTGGCTGCCTGCCTGCCTGCCTGCCAGACTGACAGCTGGACCGCCTGGCCTGGGCTGGGCTCCTGGCCTGCGTGCCAGCGAGCTGGGCTGGGCTGGGCTGCGCTGCGCTGCGCTGGGCTGGGCTTGTAGCTCTAGAGGAGGCTGGGCTGGGCGCGGCCCTTGTGTTCTTTGTGTCAGTCCGTGGCACGCCACGTGAAGCAGCGGATTGCGCTGCAACTCACGATGGCGAGCGCCGAAGACCTGCAATCTGCAGCCAGGGCCATGGTCATCCTGCGCTGGGTGCAACGCAAGCGCTGGACGTTGGCGGCCGTGGTGCTCGCGGCCATGGCGGTGCACAACCACCGGATTGAAAGCACGCGTAAGCGGTACGGGCACGCGCTGCACCTGCTGCAGGTGCTGGCCTTCTCCGTGCGCAAGTCGATGGTGATCGCCTTCCGGCGATTGGTGCTGGGGCGCACCAACCACCCGTACTGGTCGCTGCTGGACGAGATCGTCGTCAAGACCGTTGGCTTCTCGGCGCGGTCCGGCCACGTGACGACAACGCGCAAGATTTTGGACGCCAGCGCCTCGCTTCAGCGCTATCTCGTCGTGCCCTTTTGTGGCGGCCACGTCAAGAACATCAACATGGGTCTGGGCCACGGCGATGAGGACGCGCTCTGGATCACACGCGACCCGGAGCTGCTCCTGGGCACCTGTCCGGTCATTCTGTACTACCACGGCGGCGGCTACGCCACGGGCAACGCCGGCATGTACCTGGCGGCGCACGTGGAGCTGGTGAGGCTGCTGGAGGAGGAGCACGGCATCAAGTGCGGCGTGCTGTCGGTGGACTACCCGCTGGCGCCCGAGACCAGATTCCCGGACAACTTGCGCTTCGCCGAGCGCGCCTACGACGTCTTGGTGGACCGTCTGAGGGTGCCGCCCACCTCGGTGGTGATCGGCGGCGATTCGGCCGGCGGTGGCGTTGCGCTGGCCGTCGCGGACCACGCCTTCCGCCGCAAGACCAGCGGCAAGAGCGAGCACGTCAGCGGCCTTGTGCTCGTGTCGCCATGGATGAATCACGCCTGCGACAGCGGCTCGCACCAGGAGCATGGCGACACGGACTTCATCGCCGGCGTGGAGATCCTCCAGGACTTCTCCATTGCATACACGGGCGACCACGACGTGGCGCTGCAGCACCCTGCCATCTCGCCCATCCACGCCGACACCGACCACCTGCCGCCCATTCTGCTCACGGTCGGCTCTCGCGAGGTCTTCCGCGACGACATCGAGCGCTTCCACGACAAGCTCCTCGCCGCTGGCCAGCCGGTCGAGAAGCACACCGGCCAAGACTCCCCGCACATTTACCCCATGCTCTGGCCTCTTTTCGGCCAGCAGTCTGAGACGGGGCTCCAGCACATTGCCAACTTTTGCGCGGACCGCCTCCAGCCGGCTGCAGGCGCCGCTGACCACTGTGGCACCACAACTTGAATGACCACATAACTTACTTAGATCATGCAGTTTTGCACAAGTTGCTCACTGTCAGCCATGGCAGCCATCACCAGCTGGCAGGCAGACGGGCGTCCGCGACGTTTCCCGTACTTGCTTCTTCAACACGACTCGGACTTGGCGCCGCTCGCGGTCACGGGTTGGGCTCGCTCAGCTGAATCCGAGTCCTCGTCCAAGGAGCGACCGAGGACCGGCGAGAGAAAAGCCAGCCGCGCTGGTCGCCGCTGGGCCTTCCTCTGTCTCGTTCTTTGAGTCGTGCTCCAACCAAGGCGACCCGTCCTCCGAGACGCGACTCGTCAGGTCAGGAGCGGCGAGGCCTGGATTCTGGAAAGCTAGCTGGCTGGCCGGACGGCGTCGCGCGCGCCTCCGAGCGAGTCCTTTCTGTGGGTGTCCAGGCAGTAGTTAATGTTACTGCGCAGCTGGAAACTTTCAAGTTGAAGAACCGCGACTCACACAGAGTCACACTCACTGTCATTGACAGTGAGTCAACGTCAAGCGCGGCGCTAGTAGAAAAGTCCAGTCAGTGGTGACGTGACGCGACTCTCGCCCGGGCCGGCCACGGCCACTGGCAGCTCTCCGCGGCGCCCAGGCCTGCGTGACTCGACGACCCCGAGTAGGCCGCAACGCGCCGCAACCAAGTCCCCCGCCAGCCGAGCCGCTCTCGAGTCTCGAGCCGGCCCGCCGGCGGCCAGCGCGGCGCAACGCACGGCCACGCCGCTCTCAGCGTGCACGCGCCACTGCGGGCGCCGCCCTTGGCCCCTTGTCACTGCCCTTTTGCCAATGTTGTCCCGCGGCGCTGGTGCGTGCACCTCCGCGGCCGGCGTGCACCTGTCGCCGGCGTCCAACTCCAACTTGAAGCTGCCATTGAAGAACGGGCCGCGGGGGACGGGTCGGGTCGGGTCGGCCGCGCGCGCGCCGTGGCCGCTCTCGGCGGGCGAGCTGAGCCGGCGCCCGGCGCAGTCGGCGGCCACGCCCGCGCAGACCCCGTTCACCGCGCGGAGCCGAGACCGAGGCCCTCCTGGCGCGCGTGAGCTCTCCCTTGGCGGACAGGCTGGACTCGGCTGGCGGACGAAGCGCGTGGCCGCGGCGGCGCTCGCTCGCTCGCTCCCTCGCTCGCTCGCTCGCGCTCCCGCTCGCTCGCGGCGCGCTCGCTGCGGCCTGGCTGCCTCCTTTGCTGGTCCGCTGACCTCGGGCGCGGCCTGCTTCGGCGAGCGGCGCGGCGAGGCGCGACGCGGCACGGCGCGGGCGCGGCAGTATCCGAGCGCGCGGCAAGATTCCGGAGCAAGGGCGGCGCGGCGTGGCGGGTGCGCGGCAGCGGCTGCTGGGCGCCGCGCGCAGGCTGACACTCGGCGGCGGCGGCGGCGGCGGCAGCGGCGGCGGCGCGGCGACCAGGGCGCACCCGGCGGGGCGGGGCGGCGCCGAGATGCAGGTGCCCATGAGCCCGCTGTCGCGGCAGCAGCACTTCGTGCCGTACAACTCGCTGGTGACGGGCCTGCTGACGGACTTTTACCAGATCACCATGTGCTACGGGTACTGGCGCGCCAAGAGGCACGAGGAGCACAGCGTGTTTGAAATGTTCTTCCGCAAGAACCCGTTCGAGGGCGAGTACACCATCTTCTGCGGGCTGGACGAGGTGCTGCGCTTCACCAGTTCGTTTGGGTTCTCCCCGTCCGACATCGAGTACCTGCGCTCTGTCATGCCCGGGTGCGACCCCGAGTTCTTCGAGTGGCTCTCCACCGTGGACGCGCGCGACGTGACGCTCCACGCCATGGGGGAGGGTTCGGTCGTCTTCCCGCGCACGCCCGTGCTGCGCGTCGAGGGCCCGCTCGCGATCTGCCAGTTGCTCGAGACCACGCTGCTCACCCTGTGCGGCTACCCCTCGCTCATCGCCACCAACGCGCAGCGCATGCGCCAGGCCGCCGGCGCGGACAAGCAGCTGCTCGAGTTCGGCCTGCGCCGCGCACAGGGGCCCGACGGCGGCATGACCGCCAGCCGCTACGCCTGCGTTGGCGGCTTTGACGGCACCAGCAACGTGCTGGCCGGCAAGCTCTTCGACGTCGCCGTCAAGGGCACGCACGCACATGCCTTCGTCAGCTCTTTTCGCTCGATCGATGACCTCCACGACACCTTGCTCGACGGCGAGGAGTTCTGGGAACCCGTTTTCACCATGCGTGAGACCCTCGGCTACACGAATACCAACTTGTCCGAGCTCGTCGCCTTCGTCGCCTACGCGCAGGCCTTCCCCAACGGCTTCCTCGCGCTCGTCGACACCTACGATACGCTCCACAGCGGCGTGCCCAACTTCATCTGCGTCGCGCTCGTGCTGCGCGACGTCTTCGGCAAGAAGCCCATCGGTATCCGCCTCGACTCGGGCGACCTCGCCTTTCTCAGCAAGGAGACGCGCGCCATTTTCCAAAAGCACGACCTCCAGGCCAGCATCGTCGCCAGCAACGACATCAACGAGGACGTTCTGCACTCGCTCGCCAAGCAGGGCCACGAGATCGACTCCTACGGCATCGGGACCAATCTCGTCACCTGCCAGGCGCAGCCCGCGCTCGGCATGGTCTACAAGCTCGTCGAGGTCCACGGCGAGCCCTGCGTTAAGCTCTCCAACGAGTTCCACAAGACCACCCTCCCAGGGAAGAAGCGCGTCTTTCGCCTCCTCGGCAAGAACGGCAACGCCCTTGCCGACATCATGCAGCACGCCGACGAGCCCGAACCCATTCCGGGTGAGGTCATCCGTTGCTGCCACCCTTATGACGACCGCAAGCAGTGCGACGTGCGCCCCACCGAGGTCATCGAGATCCTCCTACCCGCCTTCGACAACGGCAAGCTGCTCATCGACTTCCCCACGGTCGAGGCGGCCAAGGAGCGCGTCAAGACCCAGATGGGTCTTCTTCGCGAGGACCACATCCGTTCCCTCAACCCCTCTCCTTACAAGGTTTCCATCTCCGAGCCCTACATGGTCGAAGCCCGCCGCCTTTGGCTCGAGAACCGGCCCATCGACCTCCTCGAATGACTTTGTTCACCATCCCCTCAGCTGGCCCAGCTTCGAGCGATACCCCTATCCACGACGATTGTTGCTGATGCGCGCTTGCGCCAACACGGAATATTCACGCAATGAATAGGCAGGCATACATCTTGCGCAACACTTGCACCGTTTCAACCTGCATCGCCCACGTCTCGGCCCGGCCCTGGCCGACAGTGCCACGAAGCCATGCCCGTCACATGGCCACTGCAACGCACTGCAATGCCCTGCAAGATCTCCTCGGACCGTGTAACTCGTGCCACTCATCATCACCGGGTACTACCACGGAGACAACTCTTGGCGCAGGATAAACGCCGGGCCCTTGACGTTGTCCGCGAAGATGCGCCAGCGCTGCCCAACGTTGCGCGCCTTCCACTGTGCGTTCTTTTTTAGTACTTCAAGTTGGACGGCGTCTGCCTGCGCCTGCCTGCTCATGGCGCCTTGGCCTGCCTTCGACCTCGGCGCCCCGCACCACTCAGCAGCAAGACGCCACTCGCCAGAAGCGCAAGATGCTGCCGACGCTAGGGGGGCGTGGCGCGCTGCGCGCGGCGTGGCGGCGGCCCGCCGCCGCCCTGACGGCACCCAGCGCCGTGCGAGCGCTGTCGGGAGCCGCGGATGGCGGCACCGGCGGCGGCGGGCGCCCGGCGTCCGCGACGCGCGACCCCTTCGAGCCGCGCGTCAAGCTGCTGCACAAGGAGCGCGCGGCGCGCGCCTTCGCGCGCAGCGGCGGCGACTTCGAGTATCTGCGCGACCACGCGGCCGCGCGCGTGGTGGACCGCATCGGCGATATCTCGCGCGACCTGGACGTGGCCGTAGACCTCGGCTGCAACGCCGGGAACTGCCTCACCGAGCTGCTGCGCCAGGGCGTGGGCGAGGGCGAGGACTTCGAGGCGCCGGCCGGCATTCGCAAGCTCGTGCAGATGGACCCGGCGCCGGCCATGGCCGAGGCGGCGCGCCTCAAGGCCGAGACCGAGGCCAAGGGCCTCCTGGACGTCGAGACGCGGGTGGGCCCGCTCGAGGACTGCCTGGCGGCCGTGGAGGCCGAATCGGCTGACCTCGTCATGAGCTCGCTCTCCATGCACTGGGCCAACGGCCTGACGGACTCGTTGGCGCGCGTGCAGCGCGCGCTGCGACCCGACGGTGTCTTCATCGGCGCCATGTTTGGCGGCGACACGCTGCACGAGCTGCGCACCTCGCTCGCCATCGCCGAGCAGGAGCGCGAGGGCGGTATCTCGGCGCACGTCTCCCCCATGATCCGCCATGCGGACGCCTGCGGCATGCTGACCAACGCCGGCTTCACGCTCACCACCGTCGACGTCGAGACCTTTACGGTCGACTACCGCTCGGCGTTCCATTGCATGCAGGACCTTAGCGCCATGGGCGAGTCTAACGGCATCTGGAACCGCCGCGCGCACGTCTCGCGCGACACCTTCATGGCCGCCGCCGCCATCTACGAGCACCTCTTCGGTGACGACGAGGGCTACGTGCCGGCCACCTTTGACATTGTCTACATGATTGGCTGGAAGCCACACGCCTCGCAGCCCAAGCCGCTCAAGCCGCAGGTGGCTGCGCGCTCGCTTGGTTCTCTTGGCCAGGGCTTTGACTTTACCGAGCACAAGGCCGATCGCTCTTGAGCGGAGTGACGTGCAATGATTGGAGTCAAGCCAACGTGATCGTTTTGCTGTTTGGCACTTGCCTCACGTGTCAACAGTCCAGGCCAGAGATCGACCACTTGCCAAACAGTCAGCAAAAGGAGGCCAGCAAAACAAGCAAGAGGTCAGTCAGCAAAATATCGTGTGAAGTGATTTTGTCTTTTTTAAAAAATCCTGGTTCGGACTTGTGCTTGGTCTGTGTCGTGAAACTGTGTGGCTGTGTGCGATGCGATGCGATACGATGCGATGCGATGCGATGCGATGCGATGCGATGCGATGCGATGCGATGCGATCGATGCGATGCGATGCGATGCGATGCGATGCGATGCGATGCGATGCGATGCGATGCGATGCGATGCGATGCGATGCAGGGCGCGCAGCATCATCGCGTGTGACACCCTCTCTCGAACGTGCTTGTCAAAATGCAGTTGCAGCGAGGGGCGCTCGCTTGTCACGCGCCGGGGGACCCGAGTCGAACGGTGGCGCGTCTATTCGTCGTCATCATCATCGTCGTCATCATCATCATCGAGGTCGTCCAGGTCATCGTCGTCGCCCTCCAGGTACAGCGTCTCGTCCTTGCCAGGCGCTGCTGGCGGCTTTGCGCCCGCGCCCGTGGTGCCGTCGTCCTCAGCGTCGGTGTCATCTTCGTCATCCTCGTCATCATCATCGCCATCGTCATCCTGGCCCTGGTTCCAGCGGTTGGTCGCCTCAGGGCCGTTGGCCTCGTACTCCTCGTCGAGCGCGTAGCCGTCGTTATCCATGGCGCCGTCATCGTCCTGGAAGACGGACTGGTCGAACTGGAAGAGGGCGCGGCCGCTGAGCACGGCACCAGCCTTGCCCTTCTTGTTGGCCTCGACGGCCTTCTGCTCGGCCTCCTCGCGCTCCTTGCGCTTCTTTTCCTTCCACGCGAAAAAGCGCTCCTTGGTGACGGGCGTGAGCTCGCCCGTCAAGTTGGCGCGCGCCTCCTCAATGCGCTCCTCGATGGGAATGCCGCCGCGCTCGCGGATCTCCTCCTCCTCGACGATCTTCTCCTTGATGTACTTGGTGAGGCGCTCGCTCGCCTCCGTGATGGAGGTCTCCACGCCCGGGTCCGGCTGTGAGAGGCCCTGGGCACCCTTGGGCACCTCAAAGAGCACGCGCTGGCCGCGCACCATGGCCGTCACGTTGCGGATGTCCAAAATCATGCCCGCCTTGAGGTTGAAGGACTGCGGGCTCTCGCCGATGAGCACCATGGTCATCGGGTTGAGCGTGGTGCCGTCCACGATCTTGATGTTGAGGCACGGCGAGCCGTCAAAGGCCTTGGACGCCAGGTTGTCCTTGTGCACGAGCTCGACGCAGATGCGCTCCACGACGGCCTTTTGGCCAAGGCCGAAGACCTCGCGCAGCGGGCAAATGGGCATGCCAAAGTCGCGCTCGTCCTCCTCGGCCTGCTTCGCGGCGGCCTCCTCGGCCTTGGCCTTGTTCTCCTCGTCCACGCGCTTCTTCGCCTTCTTCTGCTCCTTGGACTTGATCTTGCCCTTGCCCGAGAGCGCGTAAGCGTCGCCCAGCAGGTCGAGCATCTCCTTCTCCGCGGCCTTCTGCGCCTCCTTGGCCTTCTTGTTCTCCGCGGCGCGCTTGGCGGCCGCCGCCTCGCCGCCGCGCCCGCCCTGCACCGACGCCTGCACCTGCTTGGCCATGGCGCGCGCCTTGCGCCCCTTGGCGTTCTTCATGCCGAAGAGCTTGTCCTCCACGATCTTCTCCCGCTTCTTCTCGGCCGCCTTGCCGGCGCCGGCCGCGCCCTTGGCCTTGGCCTTGCCCATCTTGCCTGCGCCGCCGCCCGCGCCGCCGCCGCCGCCGCCGCCCGCGCCGCTTCCGGTCTGCCCGCCGCGCGCCGCCGCCGCCGCGCTGCAGTGCGGCGTGAGGCCCTCCGCCGCCACGTTTTCGGAACGCCCTATCCCGCCGCCCAAGGGGCCTAACCGGCGCCGCCCGCCGCGCCAGCTGAGCGCCAGGACCGCTGCGCGGGTCTCCGCGCGGGGCCGCGCCGGGCGCCGCGACGCCCGCTCCGGCGGGCTCCCGCCCGGCCACGTGGCCCTCGGAGTCGTTCGGGAGACTTTGGGCGAGTTTCCGGAGAGCTGGGCGGCGTTATCATGGCTCCCGGGCACCACCGGAGGCAGGGAGGCAAGGCGCCGTACTAACGAGGGAGGCTGAGGGCGTGGACGTGGGACCTCACAGAGGCGGGGCGCGGCATGAGGGCTTCACGGTCGAGGGTGCATGATTTTCCTTTGTTGAAAGAGAGCTTCCAAACTAACTTTTGAAGAGCTGATGCTTTCTACTTGGTAAGAGTCTTGGTCAAGTCAAGAGGAGGGCCTCGCCGGCGCGGCACAGGTCGGCCGGCGCCGCCAAACGCCGCCAAACAGGGTACATGTGTGCTACGGTGGCGGTGGCGGACAGCGCGCGAGCGAGAGAGAGCGAGCCAACTCAGCCAGGCAGCCAGGCCAGCCAGGTGTTGGCGAAGAAGTTCGCTAGCTAGCTAGCTAGCCACCGGTCACGATGCGATACGTGACGTAGGAGCCAGCGGTGTCACTCTTGCGCGTGATGCGCACGACCGTGCCCTTGGACAGGCCGTAGTAGCGCGCGACAGGGTCGTTGTGACGCATGCGCGGCAGCTGCTCGGCCTTGATCTTGAAGCGCCTTAGAAGCAGATTCTTCTCGGCCTCGCCGAGCACCTCGTGCTTGGGCACCATCTCGTGCGTGACGAGGTCAAACTTAAGCTCAGCGTAGCTAAAGTACTCCAATGTGCAGGCCGGCTTGGACACCTGGATGGCCTGACGACCAAAGGGCGAGATGCTGTCGCGCAGCACGAGGATGCCGCGCAAGCACCCCTGCTTGACCATCTCCTCCGAAAAGCTGCGGATGGGCGCCACGCCCACCTTCTCTTCATGCGGGAAGCGCGCCATGATCTTCTCGCCCGTGTCCTTGTGCAAGAAGTGCGCGTCCAGGTCCAGCGCCGACAGCTCCAGCTTGTTGTCCGGGCCGCAGTACCGCCGGATGAAGGCGTCCAGCGTCAGGTCCTTCCACACGTCCGCATTGTACCCGCGGTGCCGCAGCAGGCTCGCCAGCGTCCGCACCACGCGGAACACGTCCGTCACCGACACCTCGTCCCCCATCGCGCCGCGCGCCGCCCGCGCCCGCGCGCCCGCGACCGCGACTGGCGCCCAGGCTCGACGGCGCCACGCCTGTACTATACGCGGTCCGGGCCGTCGCGCTCGCGTCTGAAACGGTTGCGGACAGGACGTGCGTGCTCCAACAGTAACTCGCACTCGGACTCCGAGGGAAAAAACAGAGGCCTCTTCTCCAAAGCGAACAAGTCAGTCAAACAGACTCCGAGGCTCGCGAGCCCCGTGTCGAGGGGAGTCTACAGGGAGGCGTCCGCCGCGTGCGCAGGCAGCCAGCGCGTCTCGCACGAGAGCGTCTTGTCCTCGGAGCGGGCGGGCACCAGCGGCCTCGACGGGGCGGCAGCGCTGAGGAAGTCCTCCAGGAATGCGTCGAGCTGGTCGCCGCGCAGCTTAGAGCAGTCGCCGATGCGCTCCAGCTTCGCCAGGCGCTCGCGGTTGTGCTGGTGCACGCGGTGGATGTCAAAGGCGTGCTCGGAGACGTCGTCTTCGCGCCCCAGGGGCTTCTTGTGTTGAAGCTGCAGCAACGGAGGCGGCGCGGGTGGCGGCGGCGCCGAGGTCCTTGCCCCGGCAGCCGCGGCCTTGGGAGGCGAGGGAACCGCATGGGAGAGCACGCGTGCCTTGGAGGGACACGGAGACGGCGCGCTGCGGTTCTTCGCCCCCGGCCTGTTCTCGTCCTCGTCGTCCAAGCGGCTGTTGAGCGTGCGCGCGCTAAGCGCCTTTCCGCTCGGCAGGATGAAACGCGACTCACTGCGCAGCGTGCGGTCCGCGCCCGGGCTCTGCAGCACATCCTGCGTCGGGTACAGCGAGTGCACGAGCTGCAGCGCTGGGGATGCGAGGCTGCTTCTCGGGGAGCACAGCCCCCCTCGCGAGGCCGCTGAGATGCGGAGGCCGGCGTCGCGCAGCGCGCGGCTCCCGCGACCGCCGCGCGGCGGGCCGCTCTGCGAAGCCGGCCTGTAGCCCAGGACGCGGCTGTTGAAGTCGGTGTCCGCGCGGTCCACGCTCGTGTCCTGCTGCTTGAGGTCTGCGAGCTGCTCGCGCAGCTCCTCCAGCGCCTCCCGCGTGCGCGCCTGCTCGCTCCGCGCCGCTGCGGTCTCCTGCAGCAGCGTCTGCAAGGCGTCGTCGCGAGCGCGAGAGGACTCGGAGCCGCGCCCTCCTCGGCCGCCTCGCGCCGGCGGCAGTGGTGCCTCGGATGCCGCCGTCGAAGGCGGCCGGGGTGCAGCAGACCCGGAGCTCCGCCTCGAAAAGGGCCGCTGGCTCGGCGGCCCGTCCGCGGGCGTCGGCTCCGAGTCTACGCCCCCGAAGAGCTGTGCCGTGCCCGGGAGCGGCCCGCGCGCTCCAGGCGCCGCAGGCGATGCAGGGTCGAAGAGGCCGGCCTTGTCTGCCAGCGCCGGCTGCGCGGGGGACCGCGCGCTACTCGGCGCATCTTGCGAAGGCCGACGCGGCGCGTTGAACCTGGTTTCGAGTTCCTTGCGCTCTCGCGCAATGCGCTCGTCTTCGGCGTCCTCAGAGCGCTTGCGCTCCAGCTCCTCCTGCTCGCGCTGCCGCTTTTTCTCCGCGATCTGCTGCTCCAAGGTCTCCTGGTGCTCCTTGTTTCGCTTCTGCGCCTGCTTTTCGCGGTCCAGCGCGTCCTGCATCTCGCGTCGCTCGCGTTCCAGCCGCTCCTCGTCCTCGCGCTCCAACCGCTCGCGCTCAGCCTTTTCGCGGTCCTTGCGCTCCTGGTCCTTTTGCATCTGCATCCGCAGCTCGTCGCGCTGGGCCAATTGCCTCATGCGCTTCTCTGCCAGCTCGGCCTGCACGGCAGGGTCCGACGGGTCCATCATGAGGCTCGTGAACCTCGGAATACTGCCCCGCGAGGGCGAGGTTGTCCCGGCACTTCGTCCGCTTGCGAGCGGCGGCGCGGCTCCATGCTGCGGCCCCGGCTGCGCGAACGGCGGCGCCGCCTGTCTCCCGCCGAGCGGGAGGGCAGGCACCTCGCTCAGTCCCAGCGGCGGCGGTGGATGCTGCTGAGGCGGAAACTGATGCTGATGGGCCTGCTGCAAAGGCGGCGACGGGTACTGCTGGAATGGGGGGGCACCTTGTTGCTGCTGCGGGTACAGGTGCAGCGACGGCTGCATATGCGGAGCGAACCCGCTCGGGTCTGCGTAGTACCCGAGCGGCTGCTGCATGGACGGCTGCCCCATGTGAGGAAAATGTTGATGCTGCTGCAGCTGCTGCGTCGCAGACGTCGCCTGGAACGGCAAGCCCATGTCGAAACCAAGTTGTGGGCCGCCGTGGCGTTGCGACAGCTGTGGTATCGAAGGCTGCTGCTTTAGTTGCGCCTGCGCCTGCGCATGCGCATGCAAGCCGCGTCGGGCCGAGCGCTCCTGCGCTTCCCGCGCCTTCTTCTCCAACATCTGTTGCTCCAGGTATCGCGCGTATTCCGCCTTCTTGGCCATTTTCATCTCGTCCTCACTCGAGCCCCACCCTGGACCCAAGCTTCGTGACGCAGATGTCTCCAGCCGCGCGCCAATCTTGTCCTGCTGCTCACGAACGCGCTTCTCGTGGATCTGTTGCTCCAGCTCTCGCGCGTACCGTGTCTTGGCATCTACCTCGTTCCCAAGCAGCATGCCTTGGCCCGAGAGGTCCGTCGCTGCTCCAATGCCGCGCGACAGGAGCCGCTCCTGCTCCTCACGCAGCTTTTTCGCGTGAATCTGCTGCTCGAGGTCACGTGCGTACTGTGCGCGCGCATCCAGCGCCTCGGCGTTCCTGTCCGCCGCGTAGTTTGCATCACTCGGCCCCATCCTGGCCAGCGCCTTCTCCTGCTCCTCGCGCAAACGCTTCTCATGCATTTGCTGCTCAAGGTCGCGGGCGTACTGAGCTCGTGCGTCAAGCTCGTTGCGCTGGTCGCCCGCTCTGACGTGCTGCGCTGGACCGTTCCTCTCCAGGAGCCTTTCCCGCTCCTCCCTCAGGCGTTTTTCGTGCATTTGCTGCTCGAGTTCGCGCGCGTACTGCACCCGTGCGTCCAGCCGCTGCTCAGTGTCAGCATGCTGTCGAGGGTGTATCCCGCTGACCTGCTCTAGGGCTCGATCCTGCTCCTCGCGCAGACGCTTCTCGTACATTTGCTGCTCAAGGTCGCGCGCATACTGCGCTCTGTCATCTGTGCGCTGTTCAGCGGCAGGGTGTTGTCTCGCTTGCATCGAGCCAGCATGCGATGAAGCACTCTTGTCTCGCTCCTCGCGCAAGCGCTTTCCCTGCATTTGCTGCTCGAGGTCGCGCGCGTACTGCGCTCTTGCATTTAATCGCTGCTCGACGTCAAACGTTTGCTCTGATTGCACCGCGCTGGTCTGGTCTAGCGCTCGGTCCTGTTCCTCGCGCAGACGCTTCTCACGCATCTGCTGCTCCAGGTCGTGAGCGTACTGGGTGCGCGCATCCACCTCCGCCCGCTGATCAGCGTAACTCGGCTGCATGTGCACATTTCTTGCTGGTGAAGGCTGTGCCCGCACCATGGGTTCGGGCACCTGAGGAGAGCGTGCGGGAACCTCAGAGACCTCATTTTTCGTTCGCAAGTCGGGTGCGAGCCGCTGCGGCGATCCACTCACGCGAAGCGGCTGCTCTGTGAATCCCGCACGTGCCTGCGGACCCGGCTGCGCCGGGTGTGGCGACAACATGGGCATGGGCGCCTCGTGCCGTGCGGGCTCGTCTAAGGGGCGCTGACGGGCTGCTGCGACTTCAGCAGACCCTTTGCGGGTCTGTTGCTGCCTTGCCCGTTCATTGTCGCGTGCCTTGTCCTGGAAACGCTGGCGCTTGGCCTCGTAGGCCTGTCGCCGGCGCTCGGCAGCACGCTGTGCGGCGGCATCGGGCGCCTGCGCTGCGGCAGGCTCATGATGCTCGACGGCATGGAAGAGATCCGCAAGCTTCGTCGCCTCGCTTGCGAAGAGATGTGCTGTGCCTTGCTGTTGCGCCGGCGCCTGCGCGCGCTGCTCCGCCGCTGGCGCCGGCGCGGGAGCCTCAAGCTGGACATGTTGCAAACCGCCTCCGCTGCCGCCATGCGACCCCCGCCGCGAGCGCTCCTGCGCGCGCCTGCGTAGGCGCTCCTCGCGTGAGCTCGACTCCCTGGCCGCGGCGTCCTGCTGCGCGCCGGCCGCGTTGCCGCCGAGCTTGGCCCACAAGCCCGCCGCCGCCGCGGGCGCCCGCGGCGCGAAGAGCTGGTCCTTGCCGAGCGGGTCCATGCCTGCGTGTGCAGTTCTCGCCGCCAAGGCGGTGCCTTCGCCGCCGCCCGCGCCTTTGCTGCGTCCCGCCTCGCAGCACCTCGCCTCGCCTCGCCGCGCTGCGCCGCGCTGCGCCGCGCTGCGCCGCGCCGCGCCGCCGCGCGCCACGCGGCGAGCCCTCTTGAGAAAAAAGGAGCTGGAGAGCAGAAAGCGAACCACGCAGTGCGCGCTTGACGGTTTCGAGAGCCGGGTCGCGGACATCAAGCTCAGGCTGCCACTCCGAGTCGTGGATGCGGCAGCGTCGCGGCAGGGGGGCGAGGGCTTGAGACGGCACTGGGCGGCAGAGGCCGGCGCGCGCGCGCGCGCGGGCGCGCCGCGGCAGGATGCCGCTGGAGGAGCGCGTGGTCAAGTACGCGAGCTCGGCGGGGGCGCTGGTGACGCGCGAGTACGACTGGGAGGCGTGGTACGGCGACGTGGGCGACCGCGCGGTGCTGACCGGGCGCAACGCGCTCGCCTTCAAGAACTACTTCGCCAATGAGCTGCTCAAGGTGCGGGAGGAGGTGCGAAGGGGCTACCAGGCGAAGAGGTCAGCGGCGGAAGTTCATGCGGAGGACCGTGCTGCGCGCAAGCGCGAGCGGGACGAGCGCAGCCACCTCGTGCGCCAGATCGGCAGTCGGTCGCTGCGGCTCCGCGGCGAGGGTCCTGGCCGTCACAGGGGCCGAAGGCCAGGCGAGAAGAACCTCGTCGTCGCGAGCGACCCCAGCGACACGGGCCAGCTCGCGGACACCGCCGACGATTCGAGCGAGGACGAGGACTGGGAGACCGAGGAGTGGACCAAGGCAGAGCTCGAGGGCGCCGTGGACCTTCTCATTGCGGAAGTGCGCACCGCGCCGCAGGCAAAACGCCGGCAAGTCGCGACCACGATGCTGGTAAAGCTCTTGCGGCGACACCAAATGGCGCGGGACTACGTCGACCTCTTGATGCCATCCTTGGTCGAGAAGGCACTGTTCGTGGATCTCACGGCAACGCGCCGTACGGCAGAGACAACACGTCTCTCGCAACTCATCGCCGACATTGTCGATGTGCTCCCAGAGAAAATGTCCCGATTTGGGTGCGCGAAGAAGGTGTCGCGCATCTTGGGCCGCAAGTTCCACCTTGCGGCGGTGCTCATCCAGGGCTGGCACCGGCTCAAGGTGTTTAACCGGCGCAAGGCAGGGACCTTGCAGGTGGAGTTCCGGCTGCGCCGCCGAGCGCTCCTGCTCATGGTCTTCTCCGATGCCTTTGAGCAGTGGCGACGCATGCGCCAGAGCCCGAGTGCCGTGCTGCCCCTCACAGACCGCATCGTCGTGATGCGCATCCTGGTGGGCCTCACGGGCGAGGCGAACACGCATTTTCGGCTCAAAGACCGGCGACTCGTCGTGGAGAACGGCGGCCTCCTGGCAATCCAGGAGCTGGCGCTGAGCAGCTCGCAGGAGGCGCGCATGACTGCCATGCAGGTCTTGGTGCACCTCGCAAGCGAGCCATGCCTGCAGCTACCCGTTTTACAGAGCGGCGTGGACGTGGTTTTGGGCATCATGCTGCAGTCCAAGTTAGTGGAGGACCGCCTCATGGCACTCGAGGTGGCCGACCTGCTTGCGGGCGCCGTATGCTACGGCGAGTCGGTCGACGCGTGGCAGCTCGCATGGCGGCGCGCGGGACCCAGGCCCGGATCGCCGCGCAAGGTGAGCATTGTGGGGCCGCCGCTGAGCTCGCTTCGGCGCGGGTTGGATCTGGGCTGGCGCGTGGTGGACGCCGCGCAGCGCGCCGTGGACCGGCGGCGCGACGGCGGCCTTTTGCGGTGGCTTCGCATGCAACTACAGGCCCCAGATGGCATTGTGCGCCTGGGCGCCACCATGGTGCTCCTGAAGCTGGCCAGCGGCCTGTGCAACCCCCAGGTGGCGTGCGTGCAGGAGAAACGGACGTTGCACGAGCTGAGTGGCGGCTACCAAGAGCGCCTCACCCTTCGCCGCGAGCAATTTGTGCGAGCGCTCGTGGCAAACCTACAAGATGAAGACACCGCAGGTCTCCGTGTGGCGACTCTGCAGCTGCTGGCCCAGCTCGGCGCCTGCAGTGTCACGCGTAAGGTCCTTGTGGACGCTGGTTTGCCCCGGCGTATCTTACGCGCCGTGGGCGGCGCTCACGGGCTGCTCGCGCTCGTGGTTCTGGCGTGTCAGGGCGAGCGGCCTGTGCAGTTGCACCCGCCAAGCATGACCAGCGCCTCTGGGGTTCGCGGCGCGGAACGCCAACGCCCGGTGCCCGATCGTCTGCAACGACCTCTGCTCGGTGTGCTGGAGCTTGACGTTTTCGCAGGCGAGGCGGAGGTGCGTCGCTGCGCCGAAGCGAGCCTCCTGGCGCTGGTCTCGCTGCAGCCGACGTCAGCGGCGAAGCGCGCCTTCGAGACACTCGTAGACCAGTATCACGCGCTGGACGCGCTCCTCAGCTTCCTCTTCGACTCGGAGCCCCAGGCCAATCTGGACCGCATGGAGCTCTCGTCAGTCGCTGCGCTGACGCTGGGGCGTGCCAGCGCAGTCTGTGGGCCTGGGGTGCTCGTGTCTGTTTCGACAGAGCGTCAGATCCTGCGGCTCGCGGAGCCCGTGCGCATCCTGGCGACATTGCGGAACGAGCGAAGCAAAGACAACGGCGGCGTCGACGATGACGATGACGATGACAAAGTCGATGACGGTGAGGATGACGGTGACGATGACAAGAGAAAGGAGAAGCATGCGAGCTGGCTGCCGGAGTCGTCCCACGACCTGCTGCTGGCCGGCGCGGCGACTGGCTGCCAGGCTCTGTGTGCCGTGGCACGAGGCAGCGCGTGCCCGACGGTGGCGCGAGTGCTGCAGGAGCACGGGCTGGTGGCGCTGGTGGGCTCGGTGGTGGCGCAACACGCCGCGGCGCGTGACGCCCTGGAACGCGAGCTGTGCTGCCGCGCCGCGACACTCCTAGCAGCGCTCTGCCCATTTCAAGGCCTTGAGAAGGAGGCCGTCACGGACCTGGTCTCGGAGCCGCGGTCCGCGGCGGAATGCGAGGACGACCTCCTCGAGGCGTGCGAGGACGACGTCGAGGCTGAAGCGCGCATCGTGGTGTCCCGGGCGCGCAAGAACGCAAAGCGGGCCTCGGAGCAGGGCCTGCGCGGGCTGGGCTGGGTGGATATGCAGTCGCGGCTGCGGTCGCCCGGGGCCAGGGCGCTGGCGGAAGCAATTGTGGAGGCCTGCGGCGCCTCGCTCCTGGCCGGCCTCGGGAACGCTGCCGACGTGGAAGTGCAGGCCGCTATTTGCTACGCAGTCAGCCGTCTCGCGAGCACGTACCCCGGCGCACGTGCCATGCTTCGCCGTGGTGCCGTACAGGTGATGGAGCGGCTCCTGCCCGGGCGCAGCGAAGTTGGGGAAGACCAGCGTCCTGTCCCGGAGCAGGCTGCGCGGCTCGCGGCGGTGCCCGCCAGCTTCTTCACCATGTGCGCCGCTCTGGCGCGAGCTCTGAGCGGCAAGGTCGCACTCCTCGCAAGCGACGCCCTGCGACAGGCGCTGGACGTGCTGTGCCTGCTGAGCCCGGCCGCGGACCCGCGGCTGCACGGCGAGGCTGCGCTCGTCATCGCGCGCGTGGCCAACACGAGCCACCCGGTCCACGGCTCGTGCAACGAGATGGTGCTCCGCGGCAGGTACAACTGCAGCAAGCCGCTCTTCGCGCTAGCTGCCGGTTCGCACCTGCCCGGGCGCGTGCGCCTGCACGCGCTGGTGGCCCTCGCGCAGCTGGCCGAGGACGAGCTCGTGGCGGTGCCCAAGCTCGTGCGCGGCGGGGCCGTGCAGACGCTCGGGGCGGTCCTGGAGGAGCTGGACGCGCGCGACGACGCCGAGGCGGACGCGCTCCTGGCGCAGGCGCTGCGCATCTTGCACGCCGTGGTCGGCTACATGATGGGCGCGCACCAGGGCCGCGTCCTCGACGAGGGCATCGCGGTGGTCTTGCAGCGGTTGGCGGGCCGTAAGGCGAGCGGCCAGGTTTCGCCCTCGCGCGTGCTCACGGGCCAGCCGACCGTCGGTGAGATGGCGCGCGTCGTGTTGGAGGGCCTCAATCTGGCCTTGCGCTTCGGCCCGGAGGTGGCCCGCAAAATAGCGCTGGTGGGCGACCCGTCGGCGGAAGCGGCGATGGCCGAGCCACTCGTGCGCGAGGTGGTGGACGAGGAAGCGCTCCGCGAGGACCTGACGGACCACATCGCCAATCCGTTCGGAGATCGCGCGGAGCTCGGCCTGGTCCTCAAGATGCCGCAGCGACGCCTGCAGCGCAAGGCGGAGGTGGCGTCACCGTCGCGCGCGCGGCGGCCGCCGCGGCGGCCTCCTCATCAAGATGCCGAGCAAGGCGTCGGCGTTCTGCCGGCGGCTGCGGAGTCCTCGGCGTTGCTCGGCCTGGGGCTGAGCGCGGCGAGTTCGCTGGAGGCGACACCAGTGCCGAGTGCGAGCGCGTTTCGTAGGCCGCGACTGGACCTGCGCCAGACGCGGCCGCCGGGGCGGCGTCCAGCAGCAGCAGCACCAGCACCAGCACCAGCGGCAGCGCGCACAACGTCGAATCAAGCGCCCAGTTGATCACAGCATCATGATACGTGTACGAATATTCTTTTCATGGTTGGTGCATCATCATCATCATCGTCAGGTCAAACAAACTGGGGCGGCGGCGGGTTCAGACCCGGGCCGTCGAGCGCGTCCAGCGGATCGGGCTCGACGGGCTGGCGAAAGGAGGCGTGCAGGCCCGCAAAGAAGGAGGCGGTGAAAATGATGGACATGATGGTGGAGATGATGCCGCCGAAGAAGATGACAAATACGGTGAGCGGGAGGAGCACCATGAACTTCTCGTTGCGGCCCAGCTGATACTTGCCGATCTTGATGACGTCCTCCGCCTTGTGCACGCGGAAGAAGAAGGCCCAGAGCCCCGCGATGAGCCCGAGCTCGAAGATGAGCCATGGAGAGGTGAGCACGAAATAGGCGAGCGTGAGCACGTAGATGATGGAGTAGGACAGGCGGAAGTGCTGCGCGTTGGCGCTGAGGCGCGCCGTCCACTCGGAGCGCGTGACGGGCTTGCTGAAGCCGCGCGGGTCCACGAGGTCCTTGGCCTCGCTCCGGATCTTGGCCGTGGCGTCCGCCACGCTGTTGAGCCCCTGCAGCGGGTTCACCGCCTTGGCGTAGCGCGCCGCGCCGGACCCCAGCGCGATCAGCTGCGACAGCCGCGCGTGCGCCGTGGCCTCTGCGCTCGGCGACATCTCGCCCTTCTCCAGCGCCGACTCGCCGTCCACGGCGCGCGCCATCGGCACGCTCGTCTCGTCGTCGTCCCGCATCCTGCCTCCCTCCTCGCGCCGCGCGCCGCGCGCCGCCGCCCTCGCTGCCGCCGCCGCCTTCTTGGCGCTCTGCCCCGCGCTGCCGCGGCCCTCGCCGCGCGCCCCGGCCACGTGGCCCGCCGCGCTCGCGCCGAGCGCCCGCCGCGCGCCGCCGCCGCGCCTGCCGCCGCCGCGCCTGCCGCCGCCGCCGCCGCGCGAGAGGCCGAGCGAGGTCGGCGCGCCGGGATGGAGCGGAGGCGCTTTGCCACGTCGGCGTCTCTTGTCTTGTCGTGTCATGTCATGCTCCGGCCAGACCCAGAGCAACTCCGCCCCCGCGCGCGCGCGCATGGCGACGGGCGGCTGGCGCGCGCGCGCGGCGGCCGCCGCCGAGGAGCGCGGCGCCGCGCTGGCCCGCTGCGGCGCCGTGCGCGTGCTGCGCGGGCGCTGGGCCGCCGGCGTGGACGCCGCGGTCTCCAGCGCCGCGGGCGCCGCGGGCGCCGCGGGCGACGGCCGCGCGCCGGCGTACGCCGTCGTGCTGCGCTGGGCCAAGGGCGTGGGCGCGCCGCCGCTCTGCATGTGCTCGTGCCCGGACACGCGCCCGGGCTACTGCAAGCACGCGGCGGCCGTGCAGGAGGTCGTGAGGCCGCGCGCGCTCAAGAGGCCCAGCTGGCTCGCCGACGCCTACAAGCCCGAGGAGGACGCCGGCGCGGAGGCCGGCGCGGACGCCGCGGCGCTGGACGACGGCCCGCGCGCCTGGCTGGACCGCTTTCGCGCGCTCGAGGCGCGCCTGCAGGAGCGCTCGCTCGCGGCGCTGCGCGACCTGCTGACGGAGGCCGTCAACAAGGACTCCTCCTGCCTGCGCGTGGTCTCGCAGATGCTGGGTGGGAGCGACGCGGCGGCGGAGGCCTATCAGACCTCGACGGCGACGCGGTTCTTCGATACCAAGCACCTCATCGCCTCGGCCACCTCGGCCGCCGACCTGCGGTGGATCGTGCTCTTCCTCGTCTTTGACGCTGGCGTGCCTTGGATGCGCGCCAGGTGTCGTCAAGACGGCGCTGAGCTTGCTGCAGCGCCTGTAGACAGTGGTGCGGATGCGGAGGATGTCGTGGTGGTGGCCGATGGCGCGGCGCCGGACCCCAAACGCCGGAGGCGCTCCGCGCCGGAAGCGCCGCTGCAGCAGCCGCCCAAGCCGCCACCCGCGGCGGCGCATCCTCCTACTTCTCAATCGCACCCGGCGGGTGTGGACGCGGAGAGCGACCCTGACGACGAGCCCTTTGATGTGGACGACTTTACGTGACGAAGAAAAAGATCCGTGCCGTGCCGTGCCGTGCCATGCCGTACCGTGGATGGGACGGGACGGGACGGGGTGGATGCCGGCCAAGGTCAGCGCCGCGATGATACTACAAGGCATGCCATGCATGGAACAGGGGCCTGATCAGATTGTACACAGATAATCGCTCAAGAGGGGAGCTCGCTTGAGCTCTCCCGCTGTGGTGGAAAGAAAAGTCGTGGTGGTGCGTGCAGACGGCGGGGGATTCAAAGACACACTCAAATGTCGTCGTCGTCGTCGCAGTTGCGGTAGCTGACGCAGGTATCGACCTTGTGGATCTTGGTGGTGAAGCTGCGCAGCTTGACGTCGGTGGCGTTGGCAATGTGCTTGGCGTCGGACTCCTCCCAGGTCTGCGGGACCTCGGCATCGCTGTCGGTGTGCACGAGCAGGTCGAAGGTGCACGGCTCGTTGAGGAGCGGGAGAAAGGTGACGGAGGCGGTGATCTGGCGGATGATGGCCTGGATCTCGTTCATGATCTCCTTGCGCGACTTCTGCTTGGTGACAGCGAGTGGGTCGGCGGCCGCCGTCACGGACTTGTCGGCCTCAACGTTGAAGACCCAGCGCTCCAGCACCTCCTTGGTCTCGACGCCGGTGATGACCAGCACGAGCTTCTGCACAGTGCCATCCATGAGCCACTGCTCCAGCTGCTTGAGCACCTGCTGCAGGTACCCGGAAAGGTACTCATCCTCCGTCACCAGCAGCGCCAGCCCGTACTTGCTCACCCTCTTGAAGGTCTCCGGCGGGTAGATGCCCCGCTGGTACAGGATGCTGTTGATGCTGTACCCGAAGAACTCCGTCACGATCTCCGTGGACCCCTTGAGCGTGATCTCATTCGAGGTCGCCTGCGCGGTCGCCATTTCGGCTTGCCTGCCTGCCTGCCTGCCTGCCTGCCTGCCTGCCTGCCTCGTCACGTCGCGTCGCGTCGCGTCGCAGACCAGACCCTCACGCAGACAATAGGAGGATCGCTCGCCCGCCACCCAGAGCACCGGCCAGAGCACCGACCACAGCACGGCAGAGCAGAGCAGGCCCAATCAAGGACCGAGTTTGCAATGCAAGTATGCTCGCGGCCAGCGTCGCCAGCCCCGCCCCGCCCCGCCCCGCCCCGCTGCGCCAGTTGCAAGACGCTCCCCGCGGGGCGTGCTCGCTCGCGGCGGTTTTCTGCGCAACGCAAATTCGCCGTTCGGCGCCGCGCGAGTTGCGTTGCGCACGCCGCGGCGCGCGTTGCGCGGGCCGCCGCCCGGCTCAGCTGGACAGACAGATCAGATCGCCGAGGCGGACGAGGCCGCGCGCGCGCCGCTCTCGCCGCTCTCGCGCGGCCCCACCAGGCGGGCGCGGCGGAGCGCGGGCTGGCTGGCTGGCTGGCCGGCCGGCCGCCAGCACCGCCGCCGCCGAGCGGCTCCTGCGGGCTCGCTCGCCGTGGCGGCCGGGAGGGTTCCGAGGCCGAGCCGGCGCGCTGGCACCTCTCCGCTTCGGTCGCCCGACCCCGACGCCGACGCCGACGCCGACGTTGACGGCGCAGGCGTGGCCGCGGACGGGACGCCGCGCGGGCAGAACCGCATCGAGCCGCCTTCTTTCTTCGTGGCTTGCGTCTGGCCATGAGCTACTATCCTGGCCAGCAGCAGGGCCAGCCAGGCCAGCAGCAGCAGTATGCAGCATACGCAGTGACGGCGGCACCGCCGCCGTCCGCGCCGCCGTCCGCGCCGCCGCCGCCACCACCACCGCCGCCGGGCGCGCACGCGCCGTATGCGCGCCAAGCCACGGCGCCGCATGAGGTGGCCGCGGCCGCGGCGGCCATGACGGCCACCGCGACGAGCGAGGACGACGATCGCGGCTGCACGGTGAGCTTGCACTTTGCATTTCAGGGGCTCAAGTCGCGCGACCTCATGAGCAAGTCGGACCCATTTGCGCTGGTGGAGATGCGGTCCCCGCTGGACGGGCAGTGGCGCAAGCTGGGCCAGACCGAGCACCTGCAGAACCTGTCGACGGGGAGATGGCCCGAGAGCTTCGAGGCGCGCTTCCTCTTTGAAGAGGAGCAGCAGCTGCGCGTGCGCGTCTTCGACCATGACCGCATGAAGGCGCACGACTTCATCGGCGAGGCCGTCGTCACGCTCGGCACCGTCATGGGGTCGCCAGGCCACAAGCTGCAAGTGCGCCTCGTCAAGAACAAGGACCCGGAGGGCCGCAAGGACCGTGGTTTCGTGACCATCACGGGCGAGCGGACGCAGAGTGCCGGCGGTGGCTCACTAGAACTGCAACTGCGCGCGCACAAGCTCGCCAACAAGGACTGGGGCGGCCTGGGGCGGTCCGACCCGTACTTTGTCATCGAGCGCAAGCTGGGCTCCGGCCCGGACGACTGGGCCGGCGTGTACCGCAGCGAGTGGCACAAAAGCAACAGCCACCCGGTTTGGAAGCCGCTCAAGATGCCGCTGGGCAAGCTCTGCCGCGGCAACTTGGACGAGCCGCTGCGCATCCGCGTCTGGGACTACGACGAGGGCAGCAAGCACGACCTCATCGGCGACGCGCACCTCACCGTCAGGGACCTCATGTCCGCGGCCGGCCGGGGCACGCGCTTCGACGTCAAGCACCCCCCGACGCGTCGCAAGTACCAAAAGTCCTCCTACAAGAACTCGGGCGAGCTCGAGGTCCTCGCGGCGCGCCACTGGGAGCCGCCCACGCGCCGCATGCTCGAGTACATTGCCGGTGGCCTCGACATCTCGCTCTCGGTCGCCATCGACTTCACGGCCAGCAACGGCGACCCGCAGCAGCCTACTTCGCTGCACTACGCGGCGCCCGGCTACCCGAACGCCTACCAGACGGCCATCGAGGCCACGGCCCGCATCCTCTCCGCGTACGACTCGGACGGCCTCATCCCGGTCTACGGCTTTGGCGCCAACGTCGGCGGCCAGGTCAGCCACTGCTTCCCGCTCACCGGCGACCCGTCTCGTCCCGAGGTGCGCGGCGTCCAGGGCGTTATGGAAGCCTACCAGACCGCGCTCGCCTACGCGCGCCTCAGCGGCCCGACGTACTTTGCGCCCCTGTTGGCCGAGGTAAACCGCCAGGCCTACAACCCGGAGCAGAGCCAGCAGGCCCAGACCTACCACATCCTGCTCCTGCTCACCGACGGCGCTGTCATGGACATGCAGCAGACCATCGACCAGCTCGTCCACGGCGCCGACCTCCCGCTCTCCATCGTCATCGTCGGCGTCGGCCAAGCGGATTTCTCGCGCATGGAGTACCTCGATGCCGACGACCTCGTGCTCACCAGCTCCTCGGGCAAGAAGTCCTCCCGCGACCTCGTCCAGTTCGTCCCCTTCTCCGAGTGCCGCAACAACGGCGCTCTCCTCGCCAAGCGCACGCTGGCCGAGGTGCCCGAGCAGATCGTCCAGTACTTTACCAAGCGCGGCATCCGCCCCAACCCTCCCCTGCAGGCCCCCGACGACATTCCTTTTGCCACCAACATAGCCGACCCCGATGGCTCCTACCGCGCCTCGTACGCCGCTGGTCAGCAGGGCATGCAGAGCATGGGCCAGGGCGTCACGCCCGGCTCAGGCCGCAACCTGCTCCGCCAGGCCTACCAGCTCTGAGCTTGCTTCGTTGCTTCGATCCGGGTCTTGGCCACTGCCAGATCTTTAGAAATCTTATCTCTGCCTTCCACTTGAGCCTTCAACTTGAGCTCTCCCCGCCCTCTTGCGACATCGCCCCGTGTGGGGGCTACCACCACCTTGGTACCCTTCGAAACCCTCCTACCTCTCGCCCAGACGGAGTCTGCACCTCCTCTACATCGTAGCGTAGCTACTAGCCAGCTACTAGTAGCTACTCTAGAGCTAGAATCGCAGCAAGAGCAGCTCCGTGCCTCTCCTCAGGCTCGCGCACGCCAGCGCTCGCGCGCTGCTTGGCGAGCGCGGACCTCGAGCAGGCGTCCCGGGACCCGGAACGAGCGTCCCGGTGCAACCGCCGATCGTTACGGGCGGCGCCCTTTAGCTAAAGCAAAACGAGGAGGAGGAGGCGCAGCTGCTCGGCGCGAGGGACTGCCAGAACCTGTTCTGCCAGGGCAGCGCGGCGGCGGCGGCGGCGGCGGCGGCGGCAGCGCGATGTCGGACGCGGCGGACAAGCGGCGGCGGCAGCTGGAGGCATGGCGCGCGTCGCGGCGCGGCGGCGCGGCGGCTGCGGCCGCGACGAGCGCAGCGCCCACCTCGGCGACGTCGAGTACGTCGGCGGCGCCCACCTCGGCTACGTCGAAGACGTCGGCGGCGTCCAGGACGTCGGCGACGAGGGCGGCGAGAGCGCCGGCGTCGTCGTCGTCGGCGGCGGCGGCGGTCCCGGGCGCGGCCAAGCGGGCGCAGCCCAAGACGACGGCGGCGGGGCCGCCCAAGGGCGGCGACGTGCTGACGCCGGCCAGGCTGAGGTTCGCGGAGTCGACCAAGACGGACGAGGGCGCGGGCGCGGGCGGCGGCGCGCAGGTGGCGAGCATCAGGGCGAAGCTGGCTGCGAGCGCCACGAAGCGGAAACGCGCGCTGGACGACCGCAAGAGCAAGCTGGAGGCCCTGGAGAGCGCGCGCAAGAGCCGCAAGGTGGCCCAGGAGGAGGCGGCCGTCAAGCGCGTGGTGGATCGCGACACGGCCAACCACCTGGAGGGCATGGTGCGCGAGCAAGTGGATGTTGTGGACGGCATGCTCGAGTGCAAGAAGTTCTCCGAGGCGCGCGCCTTTTTGCGGCAGCTGTACGAGGAGGTGCCGCGGTGCGTCGAGGTGGGCTCCTTTTGGTTGAAGCTCGTCGGCATGGAGCGTGCGCTGGGCAACCACGTGCGCACTGGCGCGGTTCTGGCGCATGCCATTCGCGCCTGCAAGGCGCCCGAGGTGATCGAGGCCTGCGCCTCCTTTCTGGAGAAGGAGCTCTTCCCGACCATGAACGCGGCGTGGGCGCTCAGCGACCTGCTCAAGGACGCACCGCTCACTGCGCCGCCGGCACCTGCGGCCGCTGCTGATGACGACGACGACGCGTCGCCGCTCGACGCCTATCTGTCCTTCAACCCGAACACAGTGCAGAAGCCCAGCGTGCGCAGCGCGCTGCGCGCCGTGAACTCGGCGGCGCCAAACAGCGCGCTTCGCTCGGGCGCCAAGCGCATCCCAATGATGAAGCCGCGCATTGATGAGGAGGAGGAGCTCCTTGAGGGCGCCGACGAGGACGAAGCGCCCACGCCCTCTCGCGCCAAGCGCGCCAAGCTCTCTGCCTCCCTCTCTGCGCAGGAGGGCAGGTCTGGCTCCATCATGGCTGTCGCAGCCGTGAAGAACAAGCCGCGCCAGGCTTCGGCGCTCGGCAGCGAGGTCTCCATGACGCCTGTGCGGCGTTCCGCGCGTCTGCAGCGCACGGGCCGCGCAAGCGCCCAGGCCGACGACGTTTTGCGCGAGTCCGGCTTTTCCTACACGCCCAACCCGCAGTTTGACCTCAGCTCCCTTCGTTGACTTGAATCAAATGCGTTGCAACCTAATGCAATGCAGAGGCAATGCAGTGCAATGCAGTGCAGTGCAAGCACAAGCACAAAGCACCAGCATCACGTGAGAGAGTCATATCCAGTGCTGGTACCCCTGGCAACGCCCATGCAATGTTCCATGATTTCGATAATGATGCCCGCGATGCCTCGGCTCTTGATGCTCTCAAGCAACCTCTTTTGATCTTGTTCTCGCAGTCAAGCAACCTCTCCTGAAGCCACGTGACAGCAGCGGCCTTCTTCTGATGGTCCCGGAGTTGGCCAAGACTTGGCCTTAATTTTGGCCTTGGCCTTGGCCTTGACCTTGGCCTTAATTTTGGCCTTGGCCTTGACCTTGGCCTTGACCTTGGCCTTGGCCTTGGCCTTGACCTTGACCTTGGCCTTGACCTTGGCCTTGGCCTCGACCTTGACCTTGACCTTGGCCTTGGCTTTGGCCTTGGCCTTGGCCTTGGCCTTGGCTTTGGCCTTGACCTTGGCCTTGGCCCTGGCCCTGGCCTTGGCGCAGTGGTCCTGGCCCGGGTACGAGCACTACTTGGACTTGGAGGGCGCCGCTCGACGTCCCAGGGCAGTTCCCTCTCTTCGAGTTCCGGCATCGCGGGCGCGCGACAGCATGGCTGCGCGCGCGCTGGCGGCGGAGCGAGCGCGCGTGGCGCGCTTCGCGCAGCGCGCAGCCGGCACCGTGGACAGGCTGCTGGAGGCGCGGGTGGCGCTGGAGGCGGCCATGCCGGAGCCCGAGGCGGCCGAGCCGGAGAGCGGCGGGCAAGAGGACGGCGACGGGGTGGACGTGGACTGGCCGGACGGCGCCGGCGCGGAGTGGGCCCGACTGCGCGTGCAAGGCGAGGAGGTGAGCCGCGAGGCGCACAGCTACGCGTGGTTCGGGGAGCGCCTCTTCTACAGCGAGGTGGACCGCAAGTCCGCGCGCCCGTGCCGCATCAGGGCGTGGCCCGGGCAGGACTTGCTGCTGGACGAGACGGCGCTTGGCGCCAGCTTCGTGGACGTGTCCACCAGCAAGAGCGGCGACGTGCTGCTGGTGAGTAGCAACACCAAGTCGGAGTCCGAGGCGCACATTGCACGGCACGACGCGCCAACCGCGCTCGAGTGCGTGCGCCCGCGCGAGCGTGGCGTGCAGTACTTCGCGGAGCAGGCTGGCCCGTGGCTCTGGCTCGTGTCCAACCTGGACGAGGCCGAGGGCAACTACAGGCTGTGGCGGCGGCCCCTCGAAGCCGGCCCGCGCGGCGTGACGTCGACCTGGGAGCTGGCGCGCTGCAACGAGCCCGGCTGGCACCTCGAGGAGCTCGATGTCTTTGACTGGGGTCTGCTGCTCTTCGAGCGCAGCACGCGCGACGGCTCGCAGCGCTTGCGCACCGTGGACTTGGAGTCCGCGGAGCCCAGCGGCTCCTGGAGCGTCGCAACGCCTGGGTTGCACGTCGAGCCCATTGCCAGCGGGAGCTTCGCGAGCCCTGAGCGCGGGGTGACGGTCTACGCGACTTCGCCCAACGTCCCGCTCGAAACCTTCTGGCTGGAGCCCAACGACGGCGGCGGCGGCGGCGGCGGCGGCGAACTCTGCGCGGACCCGCCAGAAGCGCTCCGCGGCATCGCGGTCGAGCGGGAGCTGGTGGACGGCGTCCCGCTCACGATCGCGAGACCTGCCGGGGCGCGCCCGGATCAGAGCAATCCCGCGCTGGTGCTCAGCTATGGCGCTTACGGCGAGGTGCAAGCGCCGCGCTTTGACGCGGGCCTCGCCACCCTCGTGCTTGAGCACGGCTTCGTGCTGGCCTTCGCGCACGTGCGCGGCGGCGGCGACCGCGGCCGCGCCTGGTACTTGGCGGGCCGCGGCCTACACAAGCGGCGCGCCATAGAGGACCTGGCCTCCTGCGTGCGCCATCTGCAAGCCACGTGGACATCGCCGCATCGTACCTGCGCCACGTCTCTCAGTGCCGGCGCTACCACGCTCGCGGCGCTCGTCAACGAGGAGCCCTCGCTCTTTCGCGCCGTTTCGCTCAATGTGCCCTTTCTGGACGTTGCTGACGCCATGGAGCACCCGGATCGACCTCTTACGCTCGCCGAGTACGACGAGTGGGGCGGCGATCCGGCCACGGATCCCGCTGTGCGCGACTACCTGGCCTCCTACGACCCACTCTCCAACGTGGGCCGTGGCAAAGCTGCCGCACAGTATCCTGATGTGCTCATCAACTGCTCTGTGGTCGACATGCGCGTACGTTTCGAGGCCGTCCAACTCTACGTGGACCGTCTCCGTGCTCTCGAGCCTGCTCTTGGCCCGCGCCACGTCCTCCTTAACGCGCGCGACGACCGCGGTCACGTCATGCATGACTCGCACCAGGAGGCCGTGGACCTTGCCATGGAGCACGCTTTTTTCCTGCGCGCTCTCCACGGCGACGACCACCAATGAGTCCAGCAGGAATGCCGGCCTTTGCCTGCTCCAAGCGTCTAGGCCTAAATATTGGTGACATGATGATGACTCTTGCAAGTGACTTTCCAAGTTGCACAGATGATCAGATCGGCAGCTCCGTGCGGTCGGAGCCACCTGGCCGCGAGGACGTTTCGCACGGCGTAGATGCGCAGCATTCCACGCGCCAGTGCCTGCGAGCCGGCGTGCAAGCTTCCGAACGAGAGAGGAATCTGACTGAAAACACTCTGGGAGCGCCACGTCCTCCAAGCTGGCCACTTAGGGGAGCATCGCGCATCAAGCACCCCATCGCCAGCCGTCTTGCCTCACCGCGGCCTCCCGCGCACGATTGCCCGGGCCTGAGCCCCTCGCCCCTCGCCGCGTCAACCCTCCTTTTCGAGGCCATCGTGTTGGCCCAGGTCGTGACGGCACGCAGCCTGATCTGACATTGACCAGAAAGAGCGCGAGCCCCACAACGGCGTTGGCGGCGGTGCCCAGCTTGGAGCCCGCGAGTTGGCGGTTGGGGGTCAATCATCATCGCGGTTGACGAGACGAGATGATGAGGCGATCAGTGGCAGCCGGACAGTGGCCAGGTTGCTCGCGGCGCTCGAGCCTTGGATGCAAAGCGGCTACTACGTTGGCACTGGGCAGCGCGTCGCGTCGCGAGGCGCGGGCGCCGGCGCGCAGCAGCAGGCAGCTGGCAGCTGGCAGCATGTCGGGCCCGGTGGTGGGCGGCGTGGTGTGCGTGACGGCGAGCGTGCTGTCGAACCTGGGGCTCATCGTGATGAAGGCGGTGGTGACCGTGGACGAGCAGGAGCTCATGGAGGCGGCGTCGCCGTTCCCGGAGAATGGAGCGGCGATCATCCCGCCGATGATGGCCATGGGCGCGCGCGGCAACGTGGACGAGGGCGCGGGGCGGCACTTGTCGCCGCGGCGCACGACGTCGTCCGCGTCCTTCTTCGAGGACCTGAGCCTGGCGCGAGAGGACCTGGCCATGACGCGCGCGGCCAGCGTCTTCGTGATGACGCGCGGCGCCAGCAACGTGCGTTGGGCCGCCGGCCTAGCGCTGTACTCGACCGGCCAGGTGCTCAACCTGGTGGCGCTCTCGTTCCTGCCCGAGACGGTGTGGGCGGTGCTTAGCCTGTCGTCGCTGGTCTTCAACGCCATTTTCGCCTCGCTGGTCCTCGGGGAGCACCTCTCGCGCGCCGACATGGCGAGCACCTGCCTGGTGGTCATGGGTGCGGCCTTTGTGGTGATCGCCAACGGGAACGACGGCTCGGTGTCCGGGCCGGTGGGCCTCGACGTGAACGAGCTGCGCCGACACTTTGCGCTCTTGAGCTTCAAGCTCTACGCGGGCCTGCAGGGCACCATCATCTTTATCTGCGCCGTGCTCGGGATGCGGAGCCTGGGCCGTGGTCATCGTGTGCACGCGCTCGTGTGGACCATCCTCTCCGCCACGTGCGGGTCGGTTTCGGTGCTCCTGGGCAAGTGCTTGACGGAGCTCGTGCACGGTAGCTCCACGTGGCGCGGTCTGGCCACCTCGCCCTCGGCCTACGCCGTGCTGGCGGTCTTCGTGGCCGCGGCGCTCGGCGCCCTTGTAAGCCTCAACATGGCACTGGCCGTGGGCGAGGCCGTGCTCGTCGTGCCGCTGCTCACCATTAGTAACACGCTGCTCGCCATTCTTGGCGGCATGATGTACTTTGAAGAGTTCGACGCCTTTTCGGTGCCGTCGCGCGCCGTTCTCTTTGCCGCGGGCGTCGTGTTGGCTCTCGCAGGCTCCTATGTTCTGCAGCACAACCACGAGCATCGCAACGCGGACGCGGACTCGGAAGAGGACGATGAGGAGGTCGACGAGCTCATCGGAAAGGTGCTGCACGGCAACTTCGGCGGCGGTGATGGCGCCAGGTCAGGCTATGGCTCCATGCCCCGGCCTCCTCACATCCACATTACCTCTTCATGAGACGAGGAGAGCAAGGCGAAAAAGGAAAGGCGAGGAGCGTGAGCGTGCGCGCCGCCAAGGCGAGGAGCGTGAGCTTGCGTGCCGCCAAGGCGAGGAGCGTGAGCTTGCGTGCCGCCAAGGCGAGGAGCGTGAGCGTGCGCGCCGCCAAGGCGAGGAGCGTGAGCTTGCGTACCGCCAAGGCGAGGAGCGTGGGCGTGCGCGCCGCCAAGGCGAGGAGCGTGAGCTTGCGTGCCGCCAAGGCGAGGAGCGTGAGCGTGCGCGCCGCCAAGGCGAGGAGCGTGAGCGTGCGCGCCGCCGTTGTACAATGGAGTAGACCAGCCAAATTAGATATGTGAACGAAATCTGGATGCCACACCGCACGCAGGTGGCGCAAGCGCCCTCTGGGGGATGGCAAGAGCAAACCAACAGTCAAAGAACAAATGGAATTCGAAGGTGGAGGGTGACCCAGTGTAATGTTCATGTGCGAAACTGCGCTGGGCTGTGGTCGTCCTGCTCAGTCTCACAAGGTCTCTCCGGAACCGGCACCATCCAGAATGACTAAAGTGCCGGATCCTTGCTGCGCCCCGTCCTTCGACGGGGCTCGGCCATGGCGACGACGGAGGCGCTGGGGGCGCTGGTGCGCATTGAATCTGCCGTTGAGCTCCATGACGAGGCCGCGCGAAGGACCTCTGTGCTGCTTATGCGGCGGCCGGTAGCGCTTGGCGTAGGTATTAACCATTCGCCAGCCGAGGAACGCCCGTATCATGATGCGCTTCTGGTTGATCTCGCGCAGCTTCTCGTTCATACGGTCGAGCAGGCCATACTTGACCTCAGCCACAATGGGCGTGCCCGCGGTCTCCGCAGTGGGCGCGAGGAAGCGCTTCGGGTCCTCCGAGGTAATCTGCCATGATATTTCCATCATCGCCTTGCGGCGAATCTCTGCCTCAATGAAGGAATCGTAGGCAGCGTGGATGACGTCAATGTGGTCCTGGCGCTCCTCAGGAGACACGGCAGCGAAGATGAAGGTGTCATTGATCGTGTGCATACAGTAGGCGAAGCGGGTCCGAGAGAGCTCCATCTGCATCACGTCCACCGGCTTGCCGGTGGGAAGAACGATCTTCTCAAAGAAGAGGTCAAAAATGGCGCGGCGCGGCGCCACGTCGCGCTCGCTCGCAAACACACTCACGCCCGTTGCGAAAACAGCGATGATACATGTGTGCCAGATGTTGGGCCGCGAGCCTTGCAGGTAGGCGTTCAGTTCGTGCACGATCTCGCCGGTGTGCTCCTTAAAGATGGACCCGCGCCGTCGTCTTCCCTGAATCTTCCGGGCCGGGCGCATCGTGGCGAACTGCGTGTGCCGACGCTCGAGTCGCGGCACCGCCTCGTCCTCGAGTGCTTCTTGCTCGCCGCCGCGCACACTGCCACGCTTGCTGCTGCGGCGGTTCAGGCTAAAGCGCTTGCTGAGGCGTCGGCTGGCGCGCTTGTTGTCATCGCCGCTGCTGGCGGCGGCGCCGAGGAGACCAACGAAGAAGCTGCCCAAGACGCGCGAGAGCTCCTCGAGCTGGGCACGCCTCGACATGCCCAGGCCGCTGGCGCTCTCCACGCCCAGCGTCGTCTCGGAGTCGCCGCGCATGCGCGACCTGAAGGAGCCGGAGAACAGGGAGACACGCGCATCTGCGTCGGTCTCTGCGTCAGCCTCCGCATCGGCCTCGTCGGCCTCGTCGACCTCGTCGACCTCGTCGGCCTCGTCGACCTCGTCAATCTCGCCAGGCTCGTCCAGGTCCTCGCTCAGGTCTTCGGACTCCGCAAAGGCAAAGCCAGGCAGCTCGCCGCCGTCCTCGGAGTCTTCTTCCTCCGTTGCCCTCTCCAGGCTGGACCGCGGCTCGAACGTGCGCACGCGCCTGCTTTGGGCCGCGGCGAGCCGCTCCAGCGTGCCGCGCTGCCCTCGCTTCCGCAGCTCCTCTTGCACCTCCGTGACGCGCCGCTCCAGGTACTGCACCACGTCGACCCGCTTCGTCGTCGCGGCCGCGTCGTCTTCCTCCCCATCCCGCCCTCGCTCGGCCATGTCGCCGCCGCGCCGCCGCGCCGTGCGAGCGAGCGAGCGAGCGAGCGAGCGAGCGTGTGCGAACCAGAGCAGCCACCCGCCGCCGCCCGCCGCCGCCGCCGCGCGCGGCTCGTCCAGGTCGTCGTCGTCCTCGTAGCAGTACTACGTCTCCAGCTCGCTCGTGCACAGCGCGTGCAGCGCGTGCCGTGTGCTCGCTCGCTTAATTAAAACAGCTGCGCAGCTCCCTTCGTGCGCGCGCGGCGGCGGCGGGTGCGGCGGCGGGTGCGGCGGCGGCGGTCTGGCGGCGGCACGCGAGGAGCGCTCGCGGGGCGCCCCCGAGGGCGGCGCCGCGCGGCGAGCCCGGCGTTTTCGCGCTCCAGCTCCTGAGCCTTCACCGCCGCGATCGAGCGGGAGAGGTGTGCGCCGCAGGGTGGCCGCCGGAGCGGCCGCCGCGCGCGCCCCTCCGCCGGCGCCGACTTGAAGGAGCTGCAGGAGCTGGAGGACCAGAGCCACCGCCACGCGGACGACGGCGGCGCGGCGGGGCGAGCGAGATGGAGGCGGCGGCGGCGGGCGCGGTGCGCGTGGAACGACGCCAGGGAAGAGGGCGGTGCGCAGTGGCGGCTCGCGAGGTGCGGCGCGGCGAGGTGGTGCTCCAGGACGAGGGCGTGTGCGGCGCGGCGCTGCTGTCGCGGCTGTGGAGGTCGCACTGCTGGGGCTGCCTGCGCGCGGCGGCAGGAGATGAGAAGCTCGCGAGGTGCGCCGCGTGCAAGACCGCGCTCTTCTGCAGCAGGGACTGCCAGCGCGCGGCGTGGACCAAGGGAGGCCACAAGCGAGAGTGCGGGCCGGCGCTCGCGCTCGCGCAGGCCGCCGCGGAACAGGGCGAGGACGACCTCGTGGACGCCGCCATGCTGCTGCAGCGCGTGCTACTCGGCGGCCAAGCAGACCGCGTGCTGGAGCTCGAGGCGCGCCAGCCGCGGCACGGTGACGACGACGTGGTGCGCCTCGCGCTGCAGCTGGGCCGCGGCGCCAAGGCGCAGCCGGATGCCGCGCAGGACGCCGCGCTGCGTGCGCGCGCGCATGCCGTGCTGCGCAGCATCCCACGCAACAGTTTCGGCGTCGTGGACGACCTGTACGAGGTGGTGGGCGCCGGCTTCTACGCCGAGGGCGCCATGCTCAACCACTCGTGCGTGCCGAACTGCGTGCTCTTTTATCGCCGCGAGGCGGGCCGCACCGTGCAGGAGATCCGCTGCGTCGCGGAGCGCGTGGCCGAGGGCGAAGAGCTCACGCATGCCTACTGTGACGCCGTCGAGCCCCGCGCCGCACGCGCCGCTACCTTGGAGCAGGACTACTGCTTTTCATGCACGTGCGCGCTTTGCAAGCTGCCGGCTGCGCAGGAAGCGCAGCGTGCGCAGCTCGCGACGCGGATCCAGGGTGCTGCGGGGGCGCTCGGACTCGCGCTAGATAACCAGGACCTCGCCGCAGCGCATACGCACTGCGCGAGCCTCGTAGAGCTTTACAAGGCCGCCTACGCCGAGCTGTACCCTTATCACCCGCTCATCGGCCTGCAGCTCTACACGCTGGCAGACCTAACGACCGCGGACCGCGGCGCACAGCGTGAGCTGTACGCGCAGGCCCACCACATTCTGCTCACCACGTATGGCGAAGGCAATGTCTTTGTGCAGCGATTAGCGCAGCGCGTGCAGCAGCTCGGAAACGAATGACTGCAGCTTCAAGTTAAAATGAAGAATGATTGAACCTTGTATCTTTCTTTCCTTTTGTGCGCCAGCCACTGGCGGGCCACGAACCAACTGCGAGGAGCAGACGCAGCGGTTGGCGCGCCTACGCGCACAGGACGGATGTTGAGGTGCGAGTTGCTTGCACAAAGCCCGCTACCCACCGCGTGCGACGAGCAAAGCCGCAATGAAGACAGTGGCGGCTTGCATGACACCGA
The DNA here is from genome assembly GCA_013306675.1 of Thraustochytrium sp. TN22. Lineage (NCBI taxonomy): Eukaryota > Bigyra > Thraustochytrida > Thraustochytriidae > Thraustochytrium > Thraustochytrium sp. TN22. The sequence goes on along the minus strand of JABLUY010000145.1, from coordinate 48,880 downwards.
AACCGAAGAAAGAAGATCATGAGCCCCTTTTTCCCCACGTCGTGACCAGCTGGCTGGCCTCTCTACGAGTGTTCTCTAACAGCTGAGCCGGCGCGCACACGAGATAGACCTGGGTCGAGGCGCCGCACCCAGACCGCCGACAGCGAGCACCGGGGCCGACTCGCCCTCCTTTTCCCCCCTCCCCCACCTCACAGACCCCGAACTCCATACCGTTAGTCAACAATGAGATCCTTGATGCTCCAGTCCTCGTGGCTGCCGTCCGGCAGGTAGCGGCGGATAATGATGGGGATCTTGCGCGCCTGCAGCTCCTTCTGCGCGATGCGCAGCGGGTCCGTCTCGCCCTCGATCTCCACCATGACGGGCGCGTTCATGGAGATCTGCAGCGCCCGCGTGCCGAGGATGCGCGCGCGCTCGTACTTGGTCAGGTACCGCGTCGTGCGCCGCGGCTTCTCCTCGCCGTCGCCAGCCGCCGCCGCCTCGCCGCCCACGGCCTCCTCCGGCGTCAGGAACTCCGTCGTGCGCTCGCCGCCCGCGCTGCCGGCCGGCGAGTGCGCGCCGCCCGCGCTGCCGGCCGTCGAGTGCGCGCCGCCCGCGCTGCCGGCCGCGCCGTCGACCACCGGCGAATCCTCAGTGTTCTTCATCCTCCCGCGCCGCCGCCGCCGCCCGCCGCGCGCCGCGCAGCGCCGACCGCGCCGCCGTCCCGCTTGCCGCTCTGACGCTTCGCCACCGCCACCGCGCCGCGCCTTCAATTGAAGCCCTTCATCCGAAGTGCCTGTCTGCCTGCCTTCCTGCAGGCCAGTACCTTGGCATGCCTGCCCGCGGCACGGAGGAAGCCGAGCCGCCCGGGCATGGCGAGCGGCATGGCGGCGTCAGGGGCGCCTTCATGTCAGCTCGCTCTATTGTGCAGGAGTTTTAGAGCAATGGAGGCCGCTGAGGGCTTGGCTGGACGAGACTGGTAGGCCTAGAAGAGGACAAAAAGCTGAGGCTCGCGCAGCGCATGAATGTGGAGTAAGAACCAAGGCGAGAGGACCTTGTGGGGAGAGGAGAAGGTCGAAGTCGGTGTCGGTCGCTGCACGGTGGCGTGCGATACATTACGAAGCATTTTGCGATCGCTCGCAACCGGGGCATACCTTCAAGGGCCTGGCCGGGCCGGGGCAGCGGTGATGCACTGTCCGAGATGCGCTACGGGCACACCGAGGGCAAAAGCACGTGAAGCACGGCGACACGGAGTAAGCTCTTGGACTCCACAGACGAGACGCAGGGGGTCAAGAGACCCGCCAGGACGCACCCCCTGCGCCAGCATTCCGAACGTCTCGCAAAGTTGAGAACGTTGCTCCGCCTTGGGCGTCGTTGGGCGTCCTCCTCGTCGTCGTCATCGTCATCGTCGTCGTCGTCGTCGTCGTCGTCGTCAGCAGCAGCAGCAGCAGCAGCAGTCATTGGAACTTCGAGACACTTCTGCCCTGGCCTCCGCAAAGCGTAGCTCTCTGGCTTGTTCGACGAGAACATGCCCGTTCTCCGAAAATGGCCGAAAATGCTCGAAATTGCGTCGTAGTCTGTTGTCACGGTCGTTGGTCGCTGGTCGATCAAGCGTCTCCGAGTCCCGACAGCCGTGTTCCTGTGACAGGCTTTACGACGTCACGACTTTACAACCCGGCCTGCCAGTGGAGCCCGTAGCACGAGCCTTTGCGAGCTGTAACGAGATCGGCACGTGCCGATCTCGCTCTCGTACCTGCAAACCTCGCCCGCTCTCGTGCATCGCGCGGGCGGCAGAGCGCGAAGGCGCAGGCCGGCAACATGGGCGCTGCGCGCAGGAGCCTGGGCCGGCTGACGCGGCGCGCAAGTCGCGCAGCGGGCGCAGCGGGCGCGATGGGCGCGGCGGCAGCGCGGCGCGCGTCGGGCGCGGCAACCGCGGCCGCGCAGGTCGTGCAGCGGGCCACCGCGACGCAGGAGCAGGCGCAGGAGGACAGCCTGAGCAACGACATCGTATGGTACCGCGGACTGAGCGTGGCGGCGCTGCAGACGATCTGGACCGACATCTTGGAGGAGACCAGCGCCCCCGGCATACAGCTGTACGTGCTTGAGGAGGATGTAGAGACCACCCAGCGAGGGGCCGCAGCGACCCTCGTGCATGCCGGCACTACGGTTGCCGTGCACGTGGGCGGGGCTCACGCCGACGGCCTGCTGATTGGCACCGCCGCGTACGGGCAAGGCGAGGTGGTCTTTGACCCGAAGATGGCCGCCGCCAAGGCGCGTGCGGACTGGAGCATCGAGGACGTGTGCGAGCACCTCGTCCTCCCTGCGACTCGGCGCGAGCGCGAGTTCTATATCGACGTCCTGCTCAGGAGTGGGGAGAACCTGGTTGGCGCGCCGTTCGACGGTGCCTTCGTGAGCCAGGCGCGCAAGTGCAGCTTTGGCGACCTGGTCGACGCCATCGTCGCGCACTACGTGTCGCTCGAGCGCGACCTGCAGCGCACGTACGTATGGCTGGACATCTTCTGTGCCAACCAGCCCAAGCTTCTGGGCAGGGGTGAAGATCTCTCGCCCGAGGTCCGACGGCAGCGGAACGAGCTGCTCACGCACGGCCTGCACGCTGCCATTGAGCACTTCTCAGAACGCCTCATCTTCTTCGACAAGTGGGACCACCCGACCCCGCTGACGCGCATGTGGTGCGTGTGGGAGGTCTACGGCGCCGTCAAGTGCGGGCAGAATCTCGACCTCATCTTTGCGCCTGGGCAGGACGACCGCTTCATCCAGCTCATGCAGGACGGGACGCCCGACGACATCATCGACACACTCGCCTACTTTGACCTCGGCGCGGCCGAGTGTCACACGAAGGAGGAGATGCAGATGATTGTCGACTCCGTGAGCTCGCTCCCGGGCGGCTTCCACCATCTCAACGGCACGGTCCTTGCCCAGCTCCGCCGCTGGCTGGTCGAGACTGCACGCCGCATTGTCGAGATGCGACGCCAAGCATCAGAGAGCGATCTGGACCTCGCCAGGCTCATGCACAACCTCGGCTGGCTGTTCACAAGCCTGGGTCTCTACGACAACGCTATGGACATGTATACGCATGCGCTGGAGCTTGCCGATGCTGCCGTTGGGCCCAACAGCGCAAGTGCCGCGGCCACCAAGCAGAACATGGCGACAGTTCTCCAGCGGCAAGGCAAATATGACGAGGCGCTGAAGCTGTACCAGGAAGCCTTGGCGATCAGCCAGGAGCAGCTCGGGCGACGACATCCCGAAGTAGCCACCACGATGGCTTCCATCGCGCAGACGCTGCAGGATAGCGGCGAGTACGATGCGGCACTGCAGCAATTCCAAGAGGTGCTCGAGATCAGAAAGGAGCAGCTCGGGCCGAGCCACCCCGACGTGACCAAGACGATGGCTTGCATTGCGCAAGTGCTTCAGGCCAAGGGAGAGTACGACGCAGCGCTGCGCCAGTTCCGGAAGGTGCTGGGCCTGGAAATCGATCGACTTGGCCCCAGTCATCCTTTAGTAGCGACCACGATGGCTTGCATCGCGCAGGTGCTGCAGGCCACGGGCGAGAACGATGCGGCGCTGCGCCAATTCCAAGAGGCGCTCGAGATCTTCAAGGAGCAGCTCGGGCCGGACCATGAGTACACTGCAGTGACAGTCTACTATATCGCGCTGGTCCTCTCGGACCTTGGGCGATATGAGGAGGCTCTGGAGTGCGCGAAGGAGGCACTCGCCACACTCCGTGGGCACCTGGACGCGTCTCACCCTCGCTTCGGCTTTGCGTATCTCGCGCAGGGCAGAGCCCTGCTTGGCCTCGGGCGGCGCAAAGAGGCGCTCGCCGCGCTGGAGCGGTCGCTGGAGATCCGCAAGGCAGGCCTTGGCCTGCGCCATCCGGACACCGCCACGTCGCAGTACTACCTCGCTGCGGCGACCCACGACAAGGCTCTCGCACGTGCCGCGCTGGCAACGCGTAGTGCAAACTTCGGCGCCGCGCATCCGCTGACGCTCCTCTCAGAGGCGCAGGTTCGGAGTCTCTAAGTCGAATGCGTGGAAGAAGGCTAGCTAGCTCTAGCTAGGCCTAACGTTAGGTCCTGAAGAAACAACAAGCCCTTGTGTTCGGCAAGAGTCGCCATTGTCCGTCGTAGCAGGTCACGCAGACCACCACCCTCTTCCACCGCCGGCACGCCCAGCTGCTCGCCCGCGGGCGCTCAACGCTGTCCGCCACGCACGTTCTGCTCCTCCTCACGTCCCTCCGCAGAACCTGAAACTTGAGCGCCTGCGCCAGCCGCACCTCCGCAAAGCCGCTTCTCCGCGCACGCGAGCCCGCTGCACGGACGCTTAGAGCTCTCGCGATCATCGCAATGCCGCGCAGCTTGACGAACTTGAAGAGCTCCACGAGCCCCAACTTCTTGAAGCCCTTCAACGGAAGGGCCTGGAGTAAGTCGGCTCGAGCAGGAACCTCTCCAACGTGGAGGCTGAGTCGCGAACCCCAACCGCAGGCAGGGCAGAGCCCGGAGAGCAGCGGGCGGCGCTGCGCGGCGGAGCGGCGGCGGCGGCGGCGGCGGCGGCGGCGGCGGCGGCGGCGGCGGCGCCCGCGCGGAGGCCAGCCGGCCAGCCGGCCAGCCCGGGCGCGACCCGGACAGACGGGCAGAGGCAGGTTTGAAAAGGCGGCATGGGCGTCATGAAGATGCGCTGGGCGTTGGCGGCGGCGCTGGTGGCGGCGGCGCTGCAGAGCGCCGCGGCGGCGGCCATCATCGGGATTGACTTCGGCACGACCTTCATCAAGGTGGGCTACGTGCAGCCCGGCAAGGCGTTTGACATCGTGCTGAACGAGGCGGGCAAGCGCAAGACGGATAACGTGATCGCCTTCACCAAGGACGGCCGGCTGTACGGCGGCACGGCGGCGGCCATGGCGGCGCGCGACCCGGACCACGTGCTGTTCCGCACGCGCGATCTGCTCGGCGTGCCGAGCAGCGGCGCGGAGCTCGAGCACCTCGGGTCGACGCTGAGCATCCCGTACGAGCTCGAGGAGAATGAGGCGACGGGCGGCTTCCGCGTGATTCTGGACAAGGGCAGCGAGGAGGAGCGCAAGCTGCTGCCGGAGGAGCTGGTGGCCATGATGCTGTCCTACGTGCGGCGCATGGCGTCGGACTCGATCGAGACCAAGGTGGTGGACTGCGTGCTGACGGTGCCGCCCTTCTTCTCGCAAGCGCAGCGCGAGGCGCTGCTGGTGGCGGCGGAGATCGCGGGCCTGAACGTGCTGACGCTCGTGGACGAGAACGTGGCGGCCGCCGTGCAGCACGGCGTGTACAACGAGTTCACGAACACCTCGCACAAGGTGCTGCTGTACAACATGGGCAGCGCCAGCACCAAGGTGACGCTCTTTGACTTTTACGGCAAGCCAACGCGCGGCAGCGGCGGCAAGCTGCAGACGCAGGTGGACGTGCTGGCCAAGGCGTGGGACCGCACGCTGGGCGGTGACTCGCTGGACATGCTGCTGGTGGAGATGATCCTGGACTCCTTCGAGAAGGAGCACGGTGTCGAGGACGTGCGCGCCTCGCGGCGCGTGCTGGAGCGCACGCGCGCGCAGGCCAACAAGGTCAAGACCGTGCTGAGCGCCAACGTGGAGATCCCGGTCTCGATCGAGGCGCTGCACGACGGCCGCGACGCGCGCCTGCACGTGACGCGGCAGCAGCTGGAGGACGCCGGCAAGGATCTCTTCTCGCGCGTGACGGCGCCCATCGCCAAGGTGCTCCAGGACGCGGGCCTGTCGGTGGACGATCTGCATGCCGTGGAGATCATCGGCGGTGGCGTGCGCGTGCCGCGCGTCAAGGAGATTCTCTCGGACTACCTGGGTGGCAAGGAGCTTGGCAGCCACCTGAACGGCGATGAATCCAAGGCGCTGGGCGCCGTCTTCATGGGCGCCAACATGAGCAAGACCTTTCGCGTGCGGCCCATTGGCCTGCAGGACATCACCATGGACGCGGTGGAGCTGGACCTGATCGAGTCGGGCGTCGAGGCTGGCCCGGACCGCTGGGAGAAGCACGCCACGCTCTTCGCGGCGCGCGACGCGCTCAACGCGCGCAAGGTTGTCAGCGTCAACGTGACCAAGGACTTTACCTGCGAGCTCTCGCGAGTCTCGGCTGACTCGGGCGAGCGCACGACGGTCGCCTATTACGAGCTCTCGGGCCTGCCGCAGGCCATCGCCGAGTTCGGCCAGTACGAAGGGCCCAAGGTTTCACTCTCCATCAAGCTTGACCAGAACGACACCGTCAACCTCCTGCAGGCCGAGGCCATCTTTGTGGAAAAGCTTGCGCCGCCGCCCGAGGAGAAGGAGGAGGCCGCCGCGGACGCCGAGGCTGCAGATGCAGGCGAGGCCGACGCTGGCGCCGAGACCGAGGCCGGCGCCGACGCAGACGCCGAGGCCGGCGCCGACGCAGACGCCGAGGCCGGCGCGGACGCTGAGGCCGGCGAGGGCGAGGCTGACGCCGCGGCCAAGGAGGAGGGCGAGGCCAAGGAAGCCAAAAAGGACAAAAAGGACAAGAGCAAGAAGAAGAGCAAGAAGAAGGCGCCCACGCAGCGCACGCACCGATTCCCCCTGACCATCAAGCGCACGGACGCGGGGCGGCCGCTGCGCAACATCGACGGCGAGGCCGTGGCGGCGGCGCGCGAGGTGCTCGCCTCGTACGACAAGCGCGAGGAGGAGCGCCGCATGCACGAGGCGGCCAAGAACGAGGTGGAGGCCTTCATCTTCGAGGCGCGCGACCAGGTGCGTACGGCCGAGGAGGAGGTTGACCTGGTCATGAGCGAGGCGGACAAGACGCAGCTCTTTGACGACCTCGAGGCGCTCGAGGACTGGCTCGACGACGAGGGCGCGCGCGCGCCCCTGGACGAGTACAAGTCGCGCCGCTCCACCTTTGAGAAGCGCCTCCGCAAGCTCTTCAAGAAGGTGCAGGAGCTCGACCAGCGGCCGGCCGCCGTGCGCGCGGCGCGCGCCCTCGCCGACACGGTCCGTGACCAGGTCGCCAAGTGGGCCGACGAGCGGCCCTGGATCACCTCCGGCGAGAAGGACCGCGTGCTTGCCGTACTGGCCGACTTTGCCGCCTGGCTCGACGACGCCGAGGCCAAGCAGGGCGAGCTTTCCGCGCAGGATGATGCCATCTTCACCAGCGTTGACGTCATGACCCACCTCGAACCCGTGCAGACGGTCCTCGAGCTCGCTCTGCGCCGCCCGCTCCCGCAGGCTCCGCCCAAGCCCAAGAAGGTCAAGGCGGACGCCAAGCCCGCTGCTGCTGACGAGGCCAAGGCCGACGAGGAGAAGGAGGATGGCGAAGCCGACGACAAGGCGGATGAGGACCCCGCGTCGGCCGAGCAGCAGGCTGAGGAGAAGGAGGAGAAGGACGAGTTGTAGAAGGTTGAACGAATGAAACAAGCAACAACATGATGCAAAAGCGCGAGCCAATGGTGTGCAAGGGGTGTTGTGCGCAGAGCTCGCTACCACGCGCCATGACGAAAGGAAAAGCGAGTTGAAGTTGTGATGAACTCTGCATTGCATGATTTTGATGTGGGCGAAGAGAACTTGATGATGCGCAAGAGTATGCAGGACACCGCCTCCAAGTTGAAAAGCATCTGCTCAATGGAGCCCGGAAAGGCAGCAAGATTTTGGTTGGTACACTAGCTACTAGCCGGCGGGACCACGCGCTACGCGAGTCCCCGCACTCTGGATCGGAGGCCCATCTCATTTCCTTCGTTAGGATTGGTGTACAAGCAAGAACGCAAGCCAGCCAGGAGGCGGTCATGAGGACGCGGGCACGGCATCGCTCTCGGAGTTGGCGCTACCGCTACTGAGCGAGGCGTCCCACTTCTCGATCAGGTCGACGACATCGCGCACGCTCACCTCCTCCTCGCCTGGGTCCGCCGCGGGCTCCCAGCCGGCAGTGGGCGGATCCTGCAGCTGGACGGTGTCAATAATGGCGTCCTCAAGTTCCTGCTCCCCATGGTTCATCTCGCCCACGTCGTCGTCGTCGTCATCGTCGTCGTCGTCATCGTCGTCGCTATCCAGGCCGCCATCGAAGGGTCCGGCGCCCTCGCCAGCCCCCGCAAACGCCGCCTGGCCACCCGTGGCCGACAGCGCGTCCTCTAGGTCCTCGGCCAGCTCGTCAACGTCCTCGCCACGCGCCGCGGCAGATGCCGCCGCGTCAAGCAGGCCGGATCCGCGAATTCCGTTGAGCTGGCGCACGTAGTCCACGCAGACGGCCTCCACGAAGTCGCCAACGCTGCCGAAGCGCGTCCCGGTGAAGACGTCCACAAGCGCCACGCCGTCGGCGTCCACCACCGCGCACGGCCTCGTCTCCGCATAGCGGTCGTCCTCGCCTGCTCCGAACGCGCTGGGGAACAGCGTCACGCGGCCCAGGGGCCTCGCACGCGGCTTCCGCGCCTCCAGCCGCCGGTACATGCCGCCCGCGCGCGCGCCGCGCCGCGCCGCCGCCGCCGCCGCCGCCGCCGCCGCCGCTGGCGCCGCCACACAGAAGCGGCCTAAATGGATGTGCGATCGCCCGCCTCTCGCGCCCGCGCGCGCGCGCGCCGGAGCACGCTCCCGCGCCAGCTAGCCAGCCAGGCCGCGCCGCCGCCCGCCGCCGCCGCCGCCGCCGCCGCCGCCCGCCCGCCCGCCCGCCCGCCCGCGCCGTCGCGGCGCCGCGGCTCTGCTCTGGGAGCGCGGCGGCCGGCTCGACTCACCGCGACCGCGCCCGAGAGGGGCGCCGCCTACGAGCGCGGCGCGGACGCGGGCGACGCCGACGACGGCGCCAGCTACGACTATCGTCGTGCGGCGCCGGCGCCAGCTACGACCGTCGTCGTGCGGCGGCTGCGGCGGCGGCTGAGGGGAAATGCGGGCCTTCGAGGTCGGCGAGGCGACGGCGAGGCGAGGCGGTGCCCGCGAGCTGGGCCGCGAGAGCTCGCTGCAGCTGGAGGGCGCTGCGCCGGCGGGAGGCGAGGCGAGGCGAGGTCGGCGGCAGCGAAGCTCGAGCTGGGCGGCAGTGAAGCTCGAGCTGGGCGGCAGCTGGCTGGGTCGCTCGTTCACGTGAAGGCACGCGAGGACACACCGCATGAAAAACAAGAGTGAAGGAGAGGCGCCGGGATGCTGTGCTCAACGTGGTTGTCCTCATCGCTAGCTACTTAGCCTCGCCATCATCTGAGACAGCATCGACTTCCGCATCGTGCCTGAGGAGCAGACCTTCCTTCACCTTGGTCGTCGATTGTGGCGATAGCCCCGCTCGGAATCAACGCGTGAAAGGACCTTTCCTTCTCCCACCAAGCCGATGCTGCGTTGCTCGAGCGAGCTCTCTGCTCTGTATAGTGTAAAGAACCTCGATTGTTCTGCATTTTTAGAAAACTCATACTTTTGCCTTGGGACAAGAGCGAGCGTACTCTTGTGAATATCAATCGCCAGGGCTGGCACCTGGGGCGCGACGCAGAGTGTGCCTCTCGGCCTCGCCGTCGCCCTCCAGGACCAGGCTAAAGCGCGCTTTGGCTTCGAAGGTCCAAAAGGAAGAGCAGGGAGCCCACGTCGGCCGGTCCGATCAAAGCGCCACGCTCAACCTCATGGTCCGCGTAGGCCTCTACGTGTACGGCCGTGCTGGCGTACTTTTCGCAGGCCGTCGCGGTCCACGGGTTGGTGGCCTCAATCACGACGAAGTCGTGGCCGCATTCGCGCATGCGCAGCATGGAGGCGACGAACGCGCGCTCGGCGTCCACGGGCGCCCTGCCAGCCACCATGAAGTGGTGACCCACGCGCCCGCCTTGCCACGCGCTCTCAAAGCCGTCCAGGTAGGTTGCGCAAAAGTCGAGACCCTCGGCGTCCTGCTTCTCAAGCAGGGCGATGATGTAGTTCAGCCCCCTGATGAGCGGGGGCTCCGGCGCGTCCGACGAGGACGCTGACGCGTGCTGCAGCGTCTCGTTGAAGGCGGCCGCCACGCGCTCGCCCTGAGCATTCAGCACGGCCAGGGACACCTGCTTGAATTCGTCCGCGGCGAGCATCTCGCGCATCGTCGCGAAGTAGGCGTCGCGATTGAGAATCCCAAGCTTGTGCAGGTTCGCGGTCATGGGCTCGCGCTCGATGAACTGGTCAATGACAAAGTCCGTCGCGGCAACCTGCTCCTGCGCCCCGAGCGCCGCCAGCGTGACCACCTCATGGTCGGCGAACAGCTCGCGCGCCGCCTCGCTCAGCTTTGCGGCGGTCCGCGTGGGATCCGTGCGCAGCAGCTGCGGCGTCACGAGGAGTCCGGACCTCGTCTCGAGGCCTTGCGCGAGGTCCTCCCCGCGCTCGGCGCGCTGGCGCAGCGCCTCGCGCTCGTCCTGGGTCGCGCCCTGAGCGCAGGCGGTCTGCACGACCTCGTAGCCGTGTCTCTCGTGCGTTTGGCGCACACGGACGCGGATCGCGCTGTCGGCGTCGCTCTCCGCCACCTCCACGCCTGCCACCTTGAACTCGTCCGCGCGCCTCGCCAGCGCCGGGTGCAGCGGCGTCGCCACTACGCGCTTCATTGCTGAGCCCCGAGGAACTTGCTCGCGAATCGGCTTTGCCTCGCTCTTCAAGCCTGAGTTGCCGTCCTCCGGGCCGAGATGCGCAGGCTGGCCGGCCACACTGCCAGCCCACTCGCCGCTCTCAGCAATTCACAAACTTGCCAGTGCCCGTGGTGGCTGGCGGCGACCTGGGCGAGGGCGCCGTGTCAGGAGGAGACCGGAACCAGATAGCCTACTCTACTGGCTCGATCCTAGTCGCTCTCCGGTTTCCGACGCGGGACCGTGACGCTTTGCGGCTCTGGAGGGAGGAGGTGCTCGTACATGCACTCGTAGAGCCTTCAGTGGGTCGCGCCTGGTTCCGGGAACAACACGAAGACTTGTGCCGGCTCGGGTTGGAAGCTGTCGCGACCCACGATGGCAACGACGACGACGAGGACACAACGACGGTGCGCCCAAAGCTCGCGCGGCTCGCATGCACGCATGCCTTTGACCTTTGGGAAGGAGCTCTGCGCTGTGCGGGGCTGCGGCCTGTGCGCGAAAGCTGGCGTGGTTCGTGGTGCACGCACTGCGCTACTGCGGCTGGAGAGGATAGACGCACGGCGACGAAGCTCATGCGACAAACTTGCTGGGTCGCTCGCTGTGGCCGCGGCCAAAACGCGCGAAAAATTGCATGAAAATACATGAAAACATGGAGAGGCTACCACTGCCAGTGGTAGTAGCTAGCCTAGGCCTAGTTGTGCTTCCATCCATGGGCGACTGACCGACTCCGGCTCTCCCCCTCTTCCAATCTCTACTGGGCTAAATCTAAACGATCTGGACGCCCTGCGGAGGTCGTGCAGGCATGGCCGGAAAGTGGGTCTCATCGGTAAGGCCGTCCCAGGTGCCGTCGGCGCAGGGCCAGTGGACGCCGTCGCCGACGGGACCGTCGCCGTACATGGGGAGGAACCAGTAGAGGGGCCGGCGGCCGAAGACCTGCTCGAGGTTCTCGCGGCGCGAGAGACGGTAGGGCCGGGCGCGGTAGCCGCCCTCGAGCGTGGTCTGGTTGTTGGAAGCCATCCAGAGGTGAGCGAAGAAGAAGATCGAGAGCGAGAGCACGAAAACGCCGTCAATGATGGCGCCCATGAGCGTCATGATGGCGATCGTAAAGTCGGAGTGGCCGAGGGCGTCCAAGATGCCGGCGTGGCGGTGCGAGGTCGTTGCGTCTGGCGGCACGCCGGGCGAGACGGCGCCAGCCTGCTTGTCGAAGCCGGATGGAGGCGGGGAGACGTGGTGCCCGCCAAGCGAGACGGAAGCGCCCTTGACCTGGCCCGTGTGCAGCAGGTAGCCGAGGCTGCAGGCGGCAAAGGCGGCCGCCAGGCAGGTGTAGCCGATGAACTGGATAAAGAACTTGCGGTTGAAGTAGCCCACGCAGTTGTTGACCCAGGGGCAGAAGTGGTCCATGTTGAGCACGACGCGGCGCGTGACCGAGTCGTAGTGCGACCGCGGCGGCCGGTAGTAGCCGCTGCGCGGGCACTTGCGATAAGGCGGGTTGGCCATCTTGGTCACGCGCGCGTGCCAGCCGAGAGGCACCGTACCCGGGTCAGTGAGCGCGGTCTGAAAGTAGCTGAGCAGGGAGAGCGCGATGAGCACGTTGAAGACCAGCACGATGACGGCGCCCTGCGCGGTCCCGTCCGCGTAAAAATGCATCATCGGCACGTACGACAGCATGATGAGCCCAACCACGAGCATCATCATGAGCGAGCCGGCCACGCGCGCCGCGCCGCACGGTGAGCATCGCTGCGGCGGTGCACGCTGCGAGGTGCCGGGCCCATCTGCCGCGTCCAGGCCGAGCGTCTCTAGCGACGACGCGTCGGGGCCATCGGTGGCCGCCGTCTCCGCGCCCCGGCCGTGCTCGTGCTCACGCTCGTGCTCGTGCTCGTGCTCGACCTCGTGCTTGACCTCGATCTCGTGCTGCTCCACGAGCTCGTACGCGGCGCGCGCCATGGCGGCCGCAGCGCGCTCGCCGCGAAGGCGGCCTGGGCGGCGGCGGCGGCGGCGGCAGCGGCGGCGGCAGCGGCTTGCCGGCGGCTGCCCTGCGGCCGCGCGCGGCGCGGGCCTGCGCCTCCTTCTGCGGCGCCTGACTGCTGCCGCGGCGCAAGCGGCCCGGCGCAAAAAGGGTTCTGCTGCTCGTGCGACGTAAAGTCCCGATCTCAGGCTGGCACCACAGGAAGGAGCCTGATCAGAGTATGAATCACTGACTCTGACGTGTGAGTGAGTCACGGTGAGGTGCTCGACTCCAAGTTGTCGTTTCTGTGAAGTTCCTTTTGTTTTGGGGGCTAACGTTCAGGTTAAATCTGCCACTGCCAGTCACCGTGGCACGGGGCACCTCGAACTTGGGGTTGAACGAAGTTTGACTTGCTGCTTGGTGGTGGCTCGGACACGACTCGCTCGCCCATTTTTGTTTGTTGGTCAATACCGGCGGTGCCAGGGTTGCGATCAAGGTAAGGCCGCCGCGCGCGCTGCGCTCGCAGAACTCGTCGAGGCACGTCAGCACTGACCCATGTTACTGCGATCAAGCAAAGTCACCGCGCTCGTTGCGCTCGCGAAGCTCGTCGAGGCGCGCGAGCGTGCCGGACTCGAGAATCTCGTCAATCTTCTCGGCGGTGCGCGCGCCGACACCCTTGAGCTTGCGCTTGGAGTTGGCCTTGGAGACCTCCTTGCCAGACTGGATGCGAAAGTCGGCGCCACGCAGCGCGGAGACGGCAACCTTGAGCGAGACAACCTTGCGCTCCCAATCGTCGCCCTCCTTGGCCTTGGCCTCGAGCTCGGCGAGCTCGTCGATGAGGTTGGCGATCTTTGTGTTGTCCTTACAGAGCGCCTCGGGGCGCTCCGCCTCGGCGGCCTTGGCGGCGGCCTTGGCGGCAGCGGCCGTGCCGAACTCGCCAAGGAGGTCCTTGAAGGCCACCATGAGGTCATACTTGCCTTCGTCGTTCTGGCTGGCCATGACTGCCTGGCCGGCGCGCTGCAGGGCCTTGGCCGGGTCCTCCGGGAGAGCGAGCTTGTGCTCCTTGCAAACGTCGATGAGCTTGAGCGCCTTGTCGCGCGGGCTGGCGTCGTCCGGCAGCTCGCCAAGCGCCGCCTTGACGCGCTTCAGCTCCTTCTTGCCGAGCGCCTCGGCGGCCGCCTCGCCCTCGGCGCCGGCGCCCGCCTCGGCCTCCTCCGCCTCGGCCTCCTCTGGCGTGAGCCACTTGCCGCGCGGGGCGTCGGCGATCGGGCACGAAAACCGGCACGGCACACGCTGGCTGATGCTGTCGTCATAGTACCCATTGCACTGCGCCATGCCGTTCTCCGTGAGCTCCAGCTTGCCCTTGCCGCAGCCCTTGCACGGCATGAGCCGGCCGTTCTTCTCGCCGTCCGCGCAGCGCAGCACCAGGTCGCCCTTGACGCCCTTGAGCAGCTGCTTGTTGGCGCGCAGGTAGTCCTTGAGCTCAGAGATGGACATCTTCTTGTACTTGGCCGCCACCGCGTCCGTCTCCTCCTCCATGTCAGCGTCGTACTTGGTCTTCTTGGCCTTCTTCGTCTTGGTGGTTTCCACCTTGACGTTGCCCGCCTCCTTCTTGGTCTTCTTGGCCGCGGCCCCCGCGGCCTCGCCACCCTTGCGCTTCGCGCCCTTGTTTGCCTTGGCGTGCTCGTACGCCTCCTCGACGGTCTTGCGATCCGCCGCGGACAGCTCGTCCAGCCCCTTGACGTCGCTCAGCTCAAAGCCATCGCCGCGGCTCGGGTACGCCAGGCACTTGATGTGCGTGTACGCGCGCTGCGTGCCGAACCGCTCCGTCTCCGTAACCTTCACCCATCGCAGCTCGCCCTTGGCGATCTTCTCCTTGCACGTCTTGCACAGCGCGCGCGCGCTCTTGGCCTCCTCCACCTCCCACTCGGGCATCCTCGATGCCTGCGAGCGGGCGCGCCGCCGCTCGTCGCTGTCGCTGTCGCTGCCGCTGCTGCTGCTGACGCGACTGCTGCCGCCGCCGCTGCTCTCGCCGCCCGCGCCGCGAGTGAGGGAGGCTTTCGCTTTTTGACTTGCTTCTGCGATTTGCTCTGGCGAGGCTGTGCGTCGCGTCCGAGTCGGTGGTTAGGTTCAAGGTGGTGCTCTTCGTCACGTCGTAGATACGGCGGCGCCGACCCTGACGTAACGTACTGTGTTCCACACGGAGCCACTAGCCACGGCAAGCGCCATTTGCATGCCATGCGGCGGCTCATCTTCTTGACCGACTTTGAGGATACGACGTGAAAAGCATGTTGGTTTTGACACGTTCATGGCGACAAGCGCGCGACCTTGCTTCATCAGTGACAGCAGTCGTACTGCGCTCTGGGTCGCAGCCCCCCATCTTGCAGGCTTCAAGTGTCTTCATCCGAGAGAACCAAAAAAAAGGCTTGCCCCGTCTCTTGTTCTCTCTGTCTCTCTTTCTGTCTCTCTGTCTCTCTACTAGGCTACTACGGGATGCTAACAAACGGGCAAAAAGGAAGCGGCGCTTAGTTAGCCCTGTCGCCTCTTCTTGGACTTCTTGGCCCGGCGCGAAGACGAAGGCGACGCCTCGACTGCGGAGTTCGCGAGGCCGGTGTCCTTGTTGCCGTCATGGTCATCGTCGCCCTCCTCGATCAGGTCCGCAAAGTCGTCGGCAACGTCGTTCAGGACGTCATCCTCGGCGGGAACTTCGCCGAGGGCACGCTTCTTGCCGCCAGAGGTAGCCCTCTCGGTCTTGGCCTTGGCCGAGGCCGGCGCGCTGGAGCTCAGGAGCAACGCAGTGAGCTGCTGACGGCCGTAGACGCGCACAACGGAGCTGCCGGTGTTCAGGTCGCAGAGCATGAAGTGACGGTCGAGGCCACCGGCGAGGAGCAGCGGCAGCGTCGGGTGCTTGACGACGGTGCGGATGGACCCGTTGAGCCCGCGGAAAACGCGAACGACCTTGTTCTGCCGCAGGTCGATGGCGCGCAGACCGCCAACGGCATCGCCGACTGCCACGGTGTGGGCGTCGATCTGCGTGAGCGTGTTCAGGTGGCGCGTGTCCGCGGAATAGTTCTTCTGGTACAGCTCGGTGGCGGTCTTGAGCTCGATCGAGGTGACAGGGCGGCGCCGCGCACGGGTGTCGTACAGGCGCACGTGGCCGTGGCCCGTGCAGGTGGCGATGCGCTCAGGGCGGCCGCCGCCGATAGCCTGCTTCTCGCCGCGATCCGGGTCCTCCACGTCGCCCATGAAGCAGATGTCGGTAACCCAGATGGGCACGGGCATCTCCAGATGGTCCATCGGGACGTTCTTGGAGTGGAAGCAGCGCTTCCACACCTCCAGGTCCCAGAGCGCCAGCAAGTTGTCCTTGCCGCCCGCCGCCAGCAGGCCGCTGGTCGGGCTCACTCGCGCGCGCGTCACGTCGCCCTCGGGCAGCTGGTGCGACGCCAGCAGGTCCGCCCCGAAGACCTGCGCATCGTCCGTCTGCGAGACGTCCATGGCCACCACCTGCACCTTGCGGTCCTTGCTGGTCACCACGAGGCGGTCGGCGAGCGGGTCCAGGCCCACGCAGGCCTCCTCGAGCGCCACGGCGCCGCAGACCGCCGGCTCGGGGGCCTGCAGCACGGGCGCGGCCTCGGCGTCCTTGGTGCCGGTCTTGGCCCCGAGCGCCAGCGGCAGGCGGATGAGGCGCACGCCGGTCCCCTGCGCGGCGCAGACCACGCCTGCCTCCTCGCGCGCCGCGTCGGCCCACGTCAGCGCGTCCACGCGGTTCTCGCGCTTGGCCTCGCCTTGCCGCGCCAGCACCTTGCCGCCCATCGGCTCCCACGTCTTGACCACGCCCAGCATGTCGCCGGTCACCACGCGCAGCAGCCCGCTCTGCGCCATCCTGCCGCCGCCCCGCCGCGCGCCGCCCGCCCGCCGCCGAGCCGCCGCCGAGCCCGAGTTCTGCCGGCGGCCTCCGCCGCGCTTGCCGACCTGAAGGGTTGGTGGTGGCGGCGGCGGTCCTGGTCGCTGCGGACCTGGCGGCGGCGGGGGCGGCCGGGGCGGCGCGCGCCTCAAGGCTGCAGTGCCGGTGGCGGCGGCAGCGCGTGCAGGCCAGGCAGGAGCCGGGAGCGCTGCTCTGGCTGCGAATGCTCTCGTGCTTGTCTTCGTCGAGGTGCCAGAGCTTGGACCGGCATGTACGTCCAAGCTGTGGCGGTGAGGAATGGAAGCCTTGATGCCGCGTCGAGAGAAGGGGGAAACAACGAGCTTGGTTTGGGATCTGGGACTTGGACGAGGAGAGGACAGCCAAATTTGGGGCTGGATGACGGGCGTCTTGATGACTCGAGCTTCTCTAGAGCTAGCTAGCTAAGCTAGAGCTAGTGTCGGTGCCGCATCGCCGACGCTTCTTCCCCGAAGCACGATTGTTCATGCTCCGCTTTCTCGACTGCTTGACTGCCTCCTCCTTCTCGAAGCTCTTCTCCCACTGTAGGACTGCCCGCCTCTTCTCGACCTCGTCCTCTGGACTCTGCCACTGGAAATACAAATCGTGCCCGAAGCGTGCATGAGGTTGACAAAGGAATCGTCATCGAACGGCATGTTGCTCGGCGGCTCCAGCTCCACATCGATGTCGGCGAGACCGTATTTGTTGGATACCAGCCGAAACACGACCAGGTGCTTGGAGATCTGCTCCTGCCACGACGCACATGGTCCCAACAAGCGCCATGCCAAGCGCCTTGGCATGCGCTTGCGCACGCCTGCGCTCCTCCGCGCGTGTCTGCACCATCTGGGTCTTGGGTCTCCAGGGGGAAGGTCCGGTCTGCCCGCGCGCCGATCCGTCGCCGCCGCCGCCCGCCCGGGTCGTTCAGGTGCAGGCCAGGCGCGACTTTGGCGGCCACCGCTGGGGTAATCTTCGGCGACCTTGGGCGAACGCGTAAGCCTCGCGCAGGTCAAAAGACCGGTCAAAAGATCAAAAGTTGGTCAAAAGAGGCCTTCCAAACACCTTCAAAAGCCACAGGACGGGTTCGCGTACTGCCAGTGCAGCTGCACAGCACAATGCGCGGTGAAGCGCAGGTGTGGTGAGACGGTATCGTGATCTGTCATAGCTGCCGGCCTGCCACTGCCAGCGTCGTGGCTGCAAATTCGCAAGAGGAAGGAAGGACACAGACACTTGGAGAGAGAGAGAGAGAGAGATGGCGATCAGTAAGCTGGCGCCGGTGAGCAAGACAATGGTGCAGGACACCTGGTACCACTCCGACGAGGTGCCGGTACTGGAGGCGATGCCGCGGGACGCACAGCAGCGCCGCATGCGCGCGTGGGTCTCGTCCCACAAGCAAGAGACGATCATCACGCCGCCCGAAAGCGAGGCGTCCTCCGACGCGTCGAGCGCACCCAAGGCGTCGAGCTCTCCCAGCGCGACGAGCTCTCCCAACGCATCGAGCTCATCGCTGGCAGAGTCGAGCTCGACGTCGGCGACACAGAGCGCCGGGTCTGCGCCGGACGACACGGAGCTGCCCGAGTGCACCAAGGAGCAAAAGCACGTGCTGGCCGCGAACGAAAAGGACCCAAATGGGTTCACACGCGCACAAATGGCGCTGCTACTGGGCCTGACCCCCGACGACGCCGCTGCCTTTCTCGGCAAGGCTCCGCGCAACGAGTCCCCCGAAAAGTACGCCGGCCAGGAGCAGCCGTGGATGATCGACGCCCTGGAGCTCTGGTACCAGGAAGCCACGGACAAGACGAGCGCGCCGGAGGCGACCCGCGCGCTGCAAGAGGAGTTGGCGCGTCGCATGAAGCGGAAGCAAGAATGCCTCATGGACGACTACGACCACGAGTTCAATCGCGCTCTGGCCATGGAGCACTCGGCGGTCGCCGGCGAGCAGCTGGTCCTTGAGTGGCTGCGTGGAAGCAAGATGGGGCTGCGCAGACAGAAAGCGGCCACGGGCGCTGTCGGTGACAAGCGCAGCGCGCCGGTCGACTCGGAGAACAGCAGCAGCATCGGCGACGGCAAGCCCGGGAGCAGATTCACCCCGGAGCAAAAGGGCTTGCTGGTGGCGAACGAGGAGGATGCTAACGGGCTCACGCGCCAGCAGATGGAACTCGCGCTCGGCCTGGAGCCCGGCGATGCAGCCGCCGCCCTTGCGGAGGCACAGCATGCACTCGAGAGTGTTGGCGACACCATCCACGAGACCCAGAAGAAGGCCTCGGGCAAGCACAAGTTGGAGCGCTGGATGCTCGTCGACATGAAAGAGTGGATCGAAACCGACCCGGGCGTGAGCTGCACCGAGATTCGCCGCAGGCTCAATGGCGAGATCATGCGCCGCATGGCCCGCGTGCAGAACCAGCTCCCCGACTTCCAGGACCACACCGGTGACCTGGAAAAGGCCATTGACCACTGCAAGATCGAAAATGACCAAACCGTGTACGAGTGGCGCAAGGAGTACAACATCGGTCTCACCCCTGACGATCCGCCGACACCTCCGCCGCGCAAGCGGCGTCGCAGCTCGCTGTCCTCTTGCTGAGCCGCGACGAACGATGATTGGAAAAACAATGATTGGAAAACTACAACGCACTGGCACTCATTCATTCTTTCTTGAGAGGGAGGCATTTGGAGCGAGCGCCCGGTCAAGACGGTGGACCCCAAGACGACAATGACCAATGAAAGTGGCATGCCCTGAGTTAACTTTGAAAAGGTGAGGATCGCTTCGATCAGTGACATGAGCGGTTTCGCAGCACGACGAAGAAAAGGCGGTCCGGTTGTCACTGTCAAGCCGGCATCATCTTCCTAAGATTACATAACTTACGCGCCGTTGTACGTTTGACGGCGCAGAGAGAAACGCGTTACCTCCTCAGGAGCGACGGAGCTGCTGGTACTTTTGTCGGAGGCCCTGGAGCAAGGGGAAAAGGGAGGCGAAGATGATGACGGAGACGGCGATGGCGGCCCAGGCGTCGGCCACGTCGGAGTTGATGGAATGAACGAAGATGGAGAGAAGAGCAGCGACCATGACGGCAATGCTTCGCATGGTGTCGGCGATGACGTGCGTGTAGGCGCTGCACATGTTGGTGTTGGAGTGCGCGTGCGCGGCGAGCGGGCGGTGGCCGCCCTCGGCGTCAAGGAGCGGCTCGTCGTGGCCAGCATCGGCGGCGGCCGTGGCCATGGCGGCCTCGACGCTGTCGAGCACGTTGTAGCCGAAGAGGCGGTCGACGCGCGCGAAGCTGCACACGCTTACGATGTCAATGAGCAGGTTGGTGGTGCTAAAGGCGAGCATGAGCTTGTCGCCGGCGTGGCCCTCGGCAGGCGGGTCGAGCACCGTGGAGATGGCCTCCTTGAGCACGTAGATGCTGGTGGCGGTGAGCGCCAGCACGCTGACGAGCGGGATGAAGAACTCGAGGCGGATGCGCGCGCGCTCCTCGATGCCCTGGCCCTTATGGCGCTCCGCCAGCATGTTCATGGCGTACGTGAAGGCGTCCACCACCATGCTGGCCGCGTCGCCCAGCAGCGACAGGCTGGAGCCGGCAAAGGCCGCGAACATCTCCGCCAGCGCGAACCCGCCGAACATGACGAAGATCACCGCGAGCAGCAGCACGTTGCGCCCGTGGTGCTCCTGCATGCTCGCCGCCGTCGTCGCCGTCGTCGTCGGCTCCGCCATGCCGCCCGGACCGTGCTCCTCGAAGCTCGCCAGGCGCGGGCGGCCCGCTGGCCGCGCGGGGTGGGCTTGCCGCGGCGCCTCGCAAGCGTCCGCCGCTCGCTTTCGCGCGCCGACCGGAGCGGAGCGCAGCGGCGCGCAGCGGAGCCTGCGGACTCGGTCTGCGCGAGTCGCAGCGCCGCGGCGCCGCGCCCGGGTCCCGTACGAGCGCGGGCCGCGCCCGCCGAATCCGGAGATGCGCGTGCGGGCGCGTGCCTGCGCGCGGACCGGGGGTGCTGCGGGGCGGCGCTAGCTTCGGGCGCGAGCTGGAGGCGCAGAACCGCGCCCTCGGCTGGCCTAGGCAGCCCCAAACCCGCACGCAGTGGAGCCCACAGGCGCGTGCAGGCTGTGCAGCCGTCCCCAAGGACATCGCCGACTTTGCTCGCCTGGAAGCGACGAGTTGCCGCGAGTTGGCGGGTTGCGGGAGGTTCTTGCTGGGCGATGGACAGAGGTCGTGGTGGAGAAGACGCAGTTCGGGAACTTGCAGGGCGTGGGCGTGCAGTGGCGGCCGCAGGCTAGTAGCTAGGTCCAGCTCACGAAGAAGATGGGTGGAAAAGAGCTGACGGCGAAGCTCGTCGCTTGGGCCCCAGACTGGTGAAAAACCGAGCGAGCGGGAGAGTGAGCTCAATTGAGGCAACAGCAAGAAAGACAGCGGCCAAGGTGAAAGTCATGCTACTATGGAGTCGGGTTCGGATACAAGCTGGAGATGTCACGGTGGGAGCCACGATCCGAGAAGCTCCAACGACGGACTTTGAAAGCGAACTTGAACGACGCCGCAAGCCACGCAAGCTGCCTGACAACGTCGCAACGATACCCCCTGTTTTTGCGCAAGCTGTGCAAGGTAGACTGTCGCAAGCAGCAGTGGCTGAGCCCGCGATACTGGCGACGAACCCGAGCGCGAAAGCTAGTTCGGCGTGCATGGAGAGCTGAACCCCACACGAAGCTGGTTGCTTGGGTGGCTGACAGTGGAGACGGACGCTACGGTCTCGCACGTCAATCTACAGAGTGGCGACGACGAGGTGGGTTACCGTGGGTACGCCGACGTCTCCGCCGACGCACATCACGGCGATCACGCTCACTCGGTTGGGAAGTTGTCGCATGTCTTCACCATCGAGGACAGGGCGATGGCCCCGTGGGGTACGAGTAACGCGTGGCGTGTGGGCCGTGCAAGAGGGACTGAACCGGACTACCAGTGCCCTACCAGCATCCAGCCGAGCTGCCAGGGCCGCTGCCGGGGCCGCTTCGTCGTTAAACAACGGCACGAGCCAAGGACGGTCCCAGGCCAGAGGCACTGTAAGCAAACCCATTTGCTTGCAAAGTGCTCCAGCTAACTTCGTAGCTAGCTTGCTCATAGCTAGGCGCTGTCTAGCTTTTGCTTGCTCGCTCGCTCGCTCGCTCGCTCGCTCGCTCGCTCGCCGGCTTGCTTGCCTGCCTGCAAATGATGAAGGCCGATCGCGATGCGGCGAGCGCGTGCCCGGCCGAGGCCGAGACCGAGGTCGAGGCCGGTGCGGCTGTGGCTGCGGGCGGCAAGGGATCGCCACACAAGCTCAACATGAGGGTGCTTGCACTAGAGCTGGTACTCTTTGGCGGGTTCGCGATCGCGCAGCTGGTAGCCGCATATGTGGCCAACAGCCTGTCGCTGCTGGGCGACTCATCGTGTATGCTAGTGGATGCATTCTCGTACGGAATGAACATGTATGCGGAGGGGCTCAAGGCGCGCGGGGTGTGTGACCGCAAGCGCGTGCAGCTTGAGTTCTTCATCCCGCTCGTGAGTGTGACGGCGCTCGTCGCAACAAGCATCTACATTGTGGTTGACGCCTCGAGCGCCGTGATCTTGAAGCCCGTGGAGGAGGACGCCAACGACACCATCATGCTGGTGTTCGCATGCATCAACATGTCCATTGACATCGTCAGCATGACATGCTTCGGCTATCTCAAGCATCTCTTCGGCTATGACGTCTACGAGCGCGAGACAGCGTCGGATGGCGGTGGCGGCGTGGTGGCTTCCAACAACAACATGTGCAGTGCCTACACGCACGTGATGGCCGACACTCTGCGCAGCTCGGCAGTGCTGGTGGCCGCAGCGGTCTCCCTCACGCACAAGGGCACTGTGAACGCAAGCGTGGCAGACGCCTGGGCGGCCATTGGCGTCTCCATCGTCATCTTTTGCTCCACAGCGCCCCTGGGCCGGGGCCTCGTCTACAGCGCGATCCTCATGTACCGCGGCTTCGATGATGATGGCAACCAGCTGCCCAAGCGCGGGGCGCCTCCGGCGCAAGGGCGCCCGCGCGGGGCATCGAGCTGCTCGGAGCACCAAGAGATGGCGGAAATTGAGGCGGTCTCGACGCGTGACGCGCTCGAGGCGGACGCGGCCCTTGCACAGGTTTGATGTCACTTCATGAATTCAATAAGGATAGCGATGATAGGCAGGCGACGTCTGGGTGCGCTGCTCTTCTGGTAAAAAGGGATGTGATGGTCATGAGCCCAGCTGGTCGCGCCGTAGCGTCGACTACACGGAGGGCCGGCGGCCCGTGGGATGGCAATCCATGCGCGCGTTGAGCAGCGCCAGATCGGGTTCGTCGGAAAGCACGTGCGGCGGGAAGGGCGGCAGTGGCGGCGGAGCTGCGGCGCCGTCGGCCGTGCAGGAGCGGCGCTTGGCCGGGAGCGGCGGCGGCGCCGGGAGCGGCGGGGCCTCCATGTCAGGCCCGTCCTGCAGCTTGCAGCGCGACCAGGCGCACTCGGGCCAGACCTCTTGCTGCACGTCGTGCGCGTGCTCGTACTCCATGCCGCGCGCGGCAAGGATGGCGCTGCGCGTGCGGCGGTGGCCGGGGCGGCCGTGCGCCGCAAGGTTGCCCAGGGTCGCGCCACCCTGGGACGCCAGGACCATGGAGGAGACCTTGGGCATGTGTCGCTTCTCGCTGGAGGTCGTCACAGCAGCGGCGGAGGTAGCAGCGCCCTCGCCGGCGCCGGCGCCGTCGCCGCGAGTCTTGGTGGCGAACCACTGCTTGATGCGCGCGCGCCTGCTCGCGGGGCGCGGTGGCTGCGTCGCCGCGCGCTCGTCGTCGCTTGCCCAGTGCACACTGCCGCTGCTGGACCTGCCCTCGCTCTCGGGTCGGTCCTCCGTCTCCGGGATGGCGGCGGCGGCGGCGGCGGCGGCACCGCCGGCGCCCTCCAGGTCCTTGGCCTTGCCGCCCACCTCGTAGCGCTGCCTCCGCACGCCGCCCGCAAAGCGCGCCGTCGGCGGCGTGGCGCCCGGCGCCGGGTGCTGGTCGTCTTGCGCGGTCCGCCCTGCCTCGCCTTCATCACGCGTCAGCCGTCCTCTCCGCCGCTGCGGCTGCTGCTGCTTCCGCTGCAGCTGCTTCTCCTCGCGCTCCCGCGCGCGCTCCTCGCGCGCGCGCCGCTGCTGCTCGGCGGCCGCCGCGGCGCCGCCGCCGGGCGGGAAGAGCCCGAGCATGCCGCCCTGCTGCGCGGCCGTGCCGCGCCGCGCCTCGCCACGGCCGCCCGCCCGCTCGCGCGCTGCTCGCGCGCCGCGCGCCGGGGCGCGCCTCCGCGCTCGCGCCGCGCGCCTCGCCTCGCCTCGCCTCGCCTCGCCGCGCCGCGCCGCGCCGCGCGCGGGCACGCCGGCGTTCGGGGTCTGCGCGCCGGCCGGATGCCTCGCGGACAAGCGATGACGATGACGATGATAATTAATGATGAAGGCCACGACGCCAGGCCGCGCCCGCCTCGAGCGAGGCGCGCCCGGCCCGCGGGCGGCGCCGGCCCGCCGCCCGCGCCCCCGGGCGCGCGCCGCGACCGGAGGACCCGCGCGGCGGCACCGAGCGCCTGGCACCTGCCTCCGCTCAGCCTGACGGGCACGGCCGGGTCAGCCGCCGTGCACGCGCCGCGCGGCGGGTTCCCTCAGAGATGTCGCGGCTAAAGCTTGAATGAATGAATCAAAGCCCGCCGCGGCCGAGGCGGGGCGCGCGGGAGCGGCGGCGGAGGAGGGAGGAGGGAGGAGGGAGGCCCGCGCCGGCCGGCCGGGGCTGGTCGCAGGCCGAGCGAGGCCGCAGGCCGCAGGCCGCGGTGCTGCGCGCGGTGCTGCGTGCACCGCGCGACTAGCTGTGGCGGCCGATGAAGAGGAGGTCCCGCGCAGGGACGCGGTGCAAGGCAAGGCCAGGAGCGCGAGACGGGCGCGACGCAGCGCGCGGGGCGAGCGGCAGCAGACGCGACCGCCGCCTGGATGGCTGCCTGCCCGCCGGCCGGCCTGCGTGGCGTGGAGGGAGGACCTGGCTGCTTCGCGGATCAGGAGACCTCGGCATGGCAGGGCCGCAGCGCCGAGGCCTAGCTGTGCAACGCTGATGAGGCTGCGGGCTGTGCGGAGACCGCGTCGGAACGCGCAAGGCGGCCGCGCGGCGCGCGTCCGCAGCGGGTCCGCCGCGGCCGGCGGAGCGTGGAGGCTCGCCGAGACCCGCCGAGGCTCGCGAAGATGAAGCAGGCTGCGGTTGAGTCGCGCGCCTCGTGTCAACGTGAACCTGGTCGGCGAGCTAGTTGTGCGATCGCCGCCGATCGCCGAGCAAGGTCCTGGTCGCGCCTGCTGTGTGTGCGTGCCGTTGTGGTGCATCCTGATGGCCCAGGACGGGTATGACTAAGCCTGCGCGGCCCGGCACGGCCCGGACTACGAAGCAACGGATGGTGACGAAAAAACATGTGGCTGGCGGCAAGTTGACCCAAGGCCTCGGCAATCGTCACATGATCAAAGGTTTATCGCTCGCTCGCTCGCTCGCTCTGATCGCCCCAAGGCCTCGGCAATCATCACATGATCAAAGGTTTATCGCACACATGCTCGCTCACTCGCTCGCTCTGATCGCCAATGCGTCAAGCCATGTTGAGAGCGCGGCCTTGCTGCTGCTGCTGCTGCTGCTTGCGCTGCTTGCGCGCCTGCTTCTCGCGCAGGAACTGCATGGCCGGCTCGCGCTCGGCGGCGTAAATGGCGGCGCCGGCGGCATTGGCGAACATGAAAAAGGTGCCGATGCCAAAGGGCATGGTCTCGAGAAAGGAGCCGGTGGTGCCAAAGGTGGTGTAGAAGGAGTGCTTGCGCACGATACGGTGCTGGTCGTGGAAGTCGGTGATGCCGTGCAACATAAAGTAGTCCTGGTGCAGCGACCAGGCGTAGTAGTTGCCGTTGATGAGCGCCCAGATCCAGTTACCCAGCAGCGGCACGAGGTTGAGAGGCGAGGTGACGATGGCCAGCGTGATGCGCAGGAACGCCAGGTAGCCGCAGTTGGTGCAGCACGGGCAGCACTTGCCGTTGTGCAGGATGGACATCTTGGCGGGCTGCGAGGTGCGCAAGTCGTAGGTCTTGTCGAAGATTGTCTGCTGAATGTCGGCGAGAATCGCCACGAAGACGATCGTGATAATGAGGGCCGTTTCCACGAGCGTGATCCAGAAGGAGACGAACCAGGACGCGCCCATGCCCATGATGGTGCCCGCCTCCATGGCGTACGCCTGCGCGGGGAAGACGGTCGCCATGAGGATGATGAAGACAATCACCGAGCTCAGGCACGTCAGAATCAGCGGGCAGATCATCGTCTTCCACAACGCCGGCGTCTTGAGCACCGCCGTCGCGCCGCGCATGTTGTACGTGGTGTTCCACGCGAAGCACAGCCCCGAGCGCGGCGTCTCCCCCGGCTCCAGCGGCTGCTGCGCCGGCGTCTGATACACGCCCTGCTCCTGCCGCTGCACGTCCTGCTCCTGGCCCTGCCCGTACGCCGGCCCCGGCCGCCGCTGCTCCTCCAGCTGCCGCACCTCCTCTGCGGTCAGCTCGCGCGCCACGGGCACTTCCTCCGGCCGCCGCGCGGCATCCTGGTTCCTGCCCATCGTTCTCGCCGCCGATTCGCCACGGGTCGGCCCGCCTGGCCGCCGCGAGCGCGCCGCGAGCGCGCTGCCTGCCCGTTCTGCCGCGGCCTCGCGTTGCCGGTCTGCCGGCGCGCGTCAGCGTCTTCGGCGGGCGCGGCGAACTCGGAGGCCGGCGCTGCCATCCATCCATCCATCCAGCTGAGCCTCTCGCCGCCGCCGCGCGGTTCGGCCGCCCGCGGCCCTGGCCGGCGGGCGGCGCCCCGGCCGCGCAGGGCCGCCCGCCCGCCGCGGGCGGATTGCAGCTGCCAGGGCGCGGTTCTGCAGGTCTGACGCACGGCGTGTCCCGACCTCGGCGACCTCGGCGACCTCGGCGTGGCGGCCGTCGTGGGCGACCGCGACCAGCGCGCGGTGGACGCCGAGTCCTCTGGCTGGCACGTGGAATTGCGGACAAGGCCCCGTCACGGCGGCGAGGGGACGACGCGTGGACGACGGCGGGGGGTTCGTGCGTGGCGCCGTGCCACCGGGATGGACGCGAGGAAGATCAGGTGGGCGACGACACGAGACCGTCGCTGACGCAACGCCGAATTGCGAGCCGTGCGACCACCAGTAGGTGCTGGTTGGCTCAGCCTGGCTGGCCGGCTCGTTGGCGTGGCGCCGCTGGGCGCCAGGAAGCAGAGGACCGGGCCGGCCAGCCTGACAGCCTGAGTGTTCTCAATGTGTGGAGCGGCGGCAGCTGGAGCCTAGACTCGTGCATCTTGCCGATCTCCGGGCCGGAATCCACGCACTGACCGCCAGTAGTTGCTCAGCGGAAACTCGAGGAGCCGCGAACGGCAACGCCAGCAAGCAAGGGTGGACTCGTTCCTGCTCACGTCCGAGTCGCTGCAGCTACTACTTGTGCGGCACGTTGCGGGTTTGCTCTCGCTCCGGAGTCCGAGTCCGGGTCCAGACCGAGTATGACGTCCGGCAGCTCGTTACGTCTATCCCAAGCTGGGAAGAAGCGGCACTGCCAGCAGCACAGCCTGACGGTGAGTGCGAAGGGCACGACAATGATGATGACCAGCCACCAGATGCGGCGAACAAGCACTCTTTAGAAGTGAAGCAGAGTCGCGTGAGATTCGATGCTCGTCCCAAGCGCTCGATGCGATGACTTCGAGAGGACACTGACGCGAGTTTGGGCCCTGACGCGAGTTTGAGCACCTAACGCGAGTTTGGGCGACAACGCGCCACGCGCGCTGCGGCCCCGCTCCCGTCCCTCGCAGCCCAACATCTGCAGACGATGTGAAACGTGGCGAGCGAGACAGCTTCGGGCGTTGTCGTGCGTGCTGTCCGCACAGCTGGGTCTGCGATTCGTCCATTAGCGCTCACCTCGCGTTCGCCTAGGCCTGTGTCCCTTGTCACGTGGCCCAGTCCCAGGTCCGAGCCTCACGCGTGCTCGGTCCTCCGCCATCATCTTCTTCAGCGGGCATCTCGCAGCACAGCCACCGTCGACCACCACCGCCGTCCGGGCCTCGCTGCGCTCCGAGCCCTCGAACGTAGTTGTCGCCCTCGTCCCCTGCCTCCGCAGCCTACAGGTACGTCGTCTTCGTCCCGTCCCAGTGCTCCTGCGTGCTCCTACCGTGCCAAGGCGCCGGGTCCCGCCCGCCCCTGGACCGCCCCGCCGCGAGCTCGCCGGCGACGGCCGGGGCCGGGCGCGCCCGCGGCGCGCTCGAGCCCGCGGCGCCGCCCGCGCGGCCGCCGCCGCGCACGAGCCCGGCCGGAGCGGGCGGGGGCGGCGCGTGCGAGGCGGCACGCGGCCGCCATCCATCCATCCATTCATCCATTCAGCCTCTCGCGCCCGGCCGACGCAGCGCGCTCGGCACGCGCGCGGGCGGCGGCGGCGGGATGCTGGCGAGCGAGGCGCCCGCGAGCGCCCGGCACCCGCTGGCGGGCGGGCTGCGCAAGGGCGCGCCCGGCGAGGGCCGCGGCGCCAGGAAGGGCATGGAGACGGCCGCCGGCCAGCCGCACGCGGCGCCGACGGAGCGCGAGAGCGGCGAGGCCGCGGACGCGCACGACGACCAGGGATCCTGCAAGGCCGATGACTCGCCGCAGCTGGCGCAGCAGCTCCGCAAGACGGCGGCGGCAGCGGCGGTGGCGCACGAGGACGCGTATGCGTTCTCGACGGGCGGGAACGACCTGGAGGCCAAGGGCACCGCCGCCGCGAGCGATGCGCTGGTGGCGGGGCTCGCGCGCTTCGCGGACGCATCTGGTGACGAGGAAGGCGACGACAACTGGGACCTGGATGTCCCGGAGGAGGCGGCGCAGGACGCCGACGAGCACGCCGAAGCGACGCTCGCGCAATTTGCCGAGGGCACCGAGGACGAGGACGAGGACAACTGGGACCTGGATGTCCCGGAGGAGGCGGCGCAGGACGCCGACGAGCACGCGAACGCGAACGCGACGCTCGCACAATTTGCCGAGGGCGAAGAGGACGAGGACGAGGACAACTGGGACCTAGACGTGCCGAGCGTCGCCGCACCGGAGGCCCCAGCGAATCCCACGCCCCCCGCGGCTCCCGCGAAGACGGCGGCGGCGACAGCGACGACGACGACAACGAACAGCAGTAGCGGCAGCGCTGCAAGCGCCGTTGTCCGCGTGAATGTGGGGGGCAAGGTGCTTGCGACCAAAGCCGCGACGGTGTGCCGCGTAGACTGGCTGCTGTCGTCGCTGGTGCGCGGCGAGGAGGAGGAGCCGGAGCGCGACGCGGAAGGGTGCATCTTCGTGGACCAGGATCCAGGCGCAGCGGAGCTCTTCATGCGCGTGCTGCGGTCGCCGCGGCCCGTGGACGAGGCGGCGGCGAGCCTGGTGCAGGTGCCCGCGTACGGGACAGCGGGCTTCCAGGACCTGCTAGACGCAGCGCGGTACTTTCGATTCGAGCCCGTGCATGCGCTGCTGCGGCGCGAGGCACTGCAGCACGTGGACCAGGCGACGGCCGCCGAGGTGGCGCGGCTGGAGGCGGAGCGCGAGGCACTACAGGCGCGCCTGGCACGCGGCGCGCGCAAGCGGGAGGAGGCACGCATCGAGCTGCGGCGCGTGGAGCTAGAGCTGAGCCGCGCACTCATCCTGGACAAGCACCGCCGCACGCACTGGGAGGACGCACGCGAGGTGGAGGCGCAGCTGAGTTTCAACCTGATCATTGTCGGCAACACGGGTGCGGGCAAGTCGTCCACGATGCAGACGATTCTGAACTCGTCCACGGAGTGCCGCGTCTCGGGCGGGCAGGCGCAGGGCACGCGCGGCGCGCTGCTGCGCGACGGCCACGTCGACGGGAGCCTCATGTCGTACATTGACACGCAGGGGCTGGGCGCCGACACGAGTGTGACGGACGTGGAGCTGCTGGAGCAGATCATGTTGTCGACGAATGCGATTTTGCGCATGCGCGTCATCAGCAACGTGCTCATGGCCATGGACCTGCGCGAGCGCGCCACGCCGGCCATCGTCGGCAACTACCTCACCTTCACGGAGCTTTTTGCCGAGCTCCAGGGCACCTGCTTCTTGTGCTTCACCAAGTGGAACTCCAACAATGTCATGGCCGAGTGGAACCGCCCGCTGCGCGAGTGGCGCAAGCGCTGGCGCCGCGCCGCCGCCATCGAAGACATTACCGAGCCGCCGCCGTCCTCTGCCGCCCTCTATGAGGCGTACACGGGCTACCTCACGGACTCGCTTGCGGAGGACGCCGAGGACACGGCCTTTGGCAAGCTCGTTTCGGTGCTGTCCTTCTTCGACAGTCGCGTCGTCTGGGCTTACAACCTGGACGCCGAACAGCAGGATCAGCTGCACCGCGGCGAGCTTGAGCCCTATGTTGAGGTGCTCTATCGGCACTACCGCGCCGAGGCCATCAAGGTCCTCGAGCAGGGCCGCCGCGAGGTCCCTACGGCGGACATGCAGTTTCTGCGTCACGACAAGGACACGCTCAAGAAGCTCGCGGTCGACCTGATTCGCCAGCGCAACCAGCACCTTGGGCTTCTTGAGGGCGCGGCGCGCGACGGCGACAAGCGCCGCCACATGAAAAAGGTCTGCAAGGACATGGTCCGTGGCATCACGCTCAAGCTTGCGCGCGGCTCCTACGGCGACTCCGAGTACGTGCAGCAGGTTGCTGGCGTTGTCGGCGTCGTCAAAAAGACCGTCTCCTTTGGCTGCTCCATTTCCTAAGCCTGCACCGAGCGCAAACGACGACGATGATGATTTCTATTCCGCTGGCGACGATACTTTGAAAAAGCGAGCTTTTCTGTGCAATCTGTTCTTTCGCGCACGTCCAAGACAGCCGAATCGCGCGGAGACGCAGCTCGGCGACGAGCGTCGCCGCATGAAGAAGACATGTCTGCAGGGACATGGTGCGTGGCGTCACGGACAAGCTCACGCGCGGCTCTTGTGGCGACTCCGAGTATGCGCAGCAGCAGGTTGCTGGTCAGCGTCGTCACCATGCGCAGCAGCAGGTTGCTGGTCGGCGTCATCACTATGCGCAGCAGCAGGTTGCTGGTCGGCGTCGTCGCAAAGACCGTATCCTTTGGCTGCGTCTGCACCGAGCGCAAGCGACGACGATCGGCGACAACGAGCCTTCTTGTACAAATGGCCAAGTCTGCCGAATCGCGCGGAGACAGACGCAGCCAACGCCTCCGACCGAGGCAGGCGAAGGCGAAGCGGTCACTTCCTCAAGCGGTCTGCTTTGAGTAAGTTATGAGTTACATGAGATTGAGGGTAATGGAAGGGAACCCATAGGCCGGCGCCCCGTCGTCCGTCTGGTTGTCCACCCAGGCCATACCTTGCGACTGCAGCGTGTGCAGCGTGCGCTCCGCACGCTCACGCGTCCAGCCGTGGCCCTCCTGCAGCGCGCGCAGCGTGACGAAGCCGCCGCCGGACTGCGCCGCGCCCAGCACCACTGTGTGATCCGACGAGAGCTCCATGGGCACCGAGACGAGCATCTTGGATGCACCCACCTCGATGATGCGCAGACCGTTGCCCAGCGGCTGCAGCGCCGACACGGCGCGCTCCACGTCCTCGGCCGAGACCTTTTGCACGTTGTGATGCGCGCGTGCGCGGATCTTGATGAGGTACCGCAGGAGGTCCTCGAACTGCACAATGCCCCCGTTCGCGTCGCGCGTCGCCAGGCACACGTGGATGATCTGCACGCCCAGCTCGTAAAAGAAGGTGCCCACGCCCAGGACCTCCGCCCAGAATCCCTTGTTGCTCGCCAGCGGGTCCACGCCCACCTTGCTGCACATGGCCTGGAACTTGTTGCGAAACTCCGGGTCCTGGTTGATTTGCTTCTTGTGCTTGACCGCAAAGTCCTCCAGCTTGCCCTTGAACGCCGCCATCTGCGCCTGCACGTGCTCCAGGTTCGCCGCCTGCAGCTCCGCGCCCTTGCCCTGGTACGCCTCGCGCTCCTTGCGCGCGCGCACCGCGCGCGCCACGCCCACGTTGCGCCGCATCCTCGCGCCGCCGCCGCTGCCGCCGCCGCCGCCGCCCGCCCGCCCGCCGCGCGCGCCGCGTCCAACTTCGTTGCCGGACTATCGCCGCGCCGTGGCCGCGGCTCTCCTCATCAGAGACGGCGACCGTGACCATGAGTGACCGCGGCTTCTTCACCATCAGGTTGGGCTCGACGCCTCGGCACGGGACGCGGCCTCGGCCTCGGCCTCGGGCTCGGACTCGGACCCGGACAGGGGAATCGGACTCGGACCACGACGACGACGAAGCGGAAAGGCTAGGGCGGAGGCACGAGGGACACGGAGCCGTGCGCGTGCAGGGTCAGGCGCACCGCAGCAGCGAAGAGGAGCTCGCCGGCGCTCGCTTCGGGAATCTACGTCGTGTAGGCTATCTCGCGTCTGACGGGGCCTTTGTTAAAGATCATTAGTCCCGCATTGCGTCTCTCCCATCGTACTCCGTGCTGAGCGCTGGAAACTTCGAAACCTCGATTCTGGGCGGCGGGTACATGCTACGGCACGCGAAGCGAGTACATTTCCATTCTTGTACGGATCCGGAAACCAAAACCCCAGAGGCTGTCCAGAGGCTGTTGAAAGTCAGATGACTGTATTTTCGAGGAGGGGGGACGCAAAGGAGCTCACCTTGTACTACATGGAAGCTATGGATGAGTGGTTCTCGACGGTCGACCAAGTCCTCCTTGTGGCAGAGCCCGTCTGCTTCTCTCACAAAGACGTTGAGCAGCTTTGGCACCTCTATATGAAAGCAGAGGTACGGCACGGGCAGGAAGGATTTCGTCAGACTATCCGCGTCGCAAAGCATGCACGCTCACTTCAGGATGTCGTCTGAGAAAAAGTCGAACGCCGTGTGCAGGTCGTGGACATCACAAGAGACTTCCCCAGAGAGCTCCCCGCTTTCACGCACGCAGCGCAGAAGAACCATCTCGGCGACGCCATGGCGTTCGTTCTATCCTTCACACGGACGCCATTCATCCCATCCTCCTCACGCTAACGAGCGGCTCGTCGGCGTCAATCGACGAATCTCCTGCCGAGTCAGCGCACTGCGTCGTTGTGTAGCGAATGGTGAGTTACCCCATGCTTGCATCAGCATGGCTCCCATGGTGTCGGATGGAGGTGCAGTGAAGCGCGTCGTGCCGTCGGCGGTGCAGCGGACGGTCGAACTCATGAAGATCGTCGACGACGACGCTCGGGAGTCAAGGCGGGCCCCCACTTCACGCCCGAGTCAATAATGTCCGGGATCGCCCTGCGCCGACCATGGCGCCGACTGCGCGACAGGAACGCCCGCCTCAAGGCAACGGCGCGGTATCGGAGAAGGGGGGAGCGCGACCTGTGAAGGTGCCATCCACTCGGAGCTGTACGAATTGCAGCCGATCTTGGCAAAAGGTTTGATCACAAGTAGTTGGCGTACGAATTGCAGCCGATCTTGGCAAAAGGTTTGATCACAAGTAGTTGGCGCCCCAGCACTGCGCCGTTCCGTCGGAGAGACGAGCACACGCCGGAAAGTTGATCAGCCCACGAAGAGACGACCCGCCACCCACTGAGGAAGCCATCCAACAAAGCGGTGGGCTCTCGGATGACGCTGACGGCGTGACGCTAGGAGAGTTGTGGTCATCCGCTCGTCTGATGTACCGATACCACGACGTTGGAATTTTCGCTAGCCCAGGTTCGTCTGCGCGGCGCAGCCAGTCAAGGTTTGTCGCCACGTCCTTGGCGTGGAGGGTGGCGCTGCCGGCGGCGCGTTGACGAAGGGGCGTGCCACACGACTGGCTGCCGCCATGCTGCGCTTGTCGTTGGTGTATCCATTCACTACAGCACGATCACGTTCAGGACTGTCCGTACCCAGTTTCTACCAACTGCCAACGCGCCGCACTGCAAGGCCTGCGAATTCGACCAACCTCGCAAAGCAAGCAAGCAAGCATAGCAGCACTGGCAAGGACAAGCAAGCACGACGAAAGCAGCCAATGATGACGTCGACAAGAGGCCGACCAGCGGTTCGCCCTCCCGAGTCGGGTCTCGGCTTCCCTCTGCAGGCTCTGCTGCCATCACAAACCATCGCAAAGCAGCGCTAGCTTTAGCTAGAGCTGGCTAGCCAAGCACCTTCCGTCTCCGCATCCAACAGCCAGCAGGTAGTAGTAAGACCTCGGCCCCGAAGCCTCTCCGACGTAGGTCCTGTCCAGTGTGCGCTGCTCCTCGCTCGCTCGCTCGCTAAAGAGCACCGCCTGGCGTCACCGCGCAGCCGGAGTCTCGTGATCGCATCGTCCGCTCCCTCGGCCTCACTCACGCTGCGCGGCACCGCGAGCACGTGCGGCTGCGCCGCTGCAGCGTGGCGTGGCGCCCAAGTCGGGGCCCGTGGCAGTCTTCCTGCCCTGCACTGCCACCTGCCCGCCGCAGCCAGGCTGCCGTCGGCGCTCCAGCACGAGACTTGGGACCTCGTGCTGCCTCGCGCTGCCTCGCAGTGTTGTGCGGCTGCGGGCCTACGGCCTGGTGCGTCGCAGCTGCGACCGCAGCTGAGCTCCACGGCGCCGTCCGGCGCGCGCTGGCTGGCCGCCCGCCTGCCCACCCCGCGCCTTGCCTCGCCTCGCCTCGCCTCGCCTTGCCGCGATCACGACCCGAGTCATGTCATGATGATTTGAATTTGGATGTGGTCATGGTTGGTGATTTGACGTCGCGCGGCGCGGACGAAATTCGAATTCGAATTCAAATTCAAACCCGGATCGCGGCGGCGAGGCGAGCGCGGCGCGGCGCGGCGGCGCGCAGGGCGGGCTCCTCGCGCGGGCAGGCAGCGGCGCGAGCGGCGGCGGCTGGCCTCGCCGGGCTGGAGCGGCGAGCGAAGCTAGCTAGAGGAGCTGGCAGCTCGAGGCAGCTGCGCGCTGTGGAGGCGCGAGGCAGCCCGCCACCGGGGCGCCCCGAGCCGCAGCTTGGCCGCGACGAGCTAGGCTACCGACGGCGGCCTCCCTCCGCGCGCTGCGCGCCGGCCGCGCGCCGGCGCGGCCTCGGGCTGCCCGGCCCCGGCCCCGGCGGCGCGCAGCAGCCCGAGCGCGGCGCGACAGAGGCGCGTGGAGGCGCGCGCAGACGAGGCGAGGCGGAGGCGACGCACGCAAGTGGGCTATCGACGGCGCGGCAGAGCGCGCTGCGAAGTGGGGAAAGGGCCGCGCGGGAGGGGCGGCAAGTGCGTTATAGCCGCGCGCAAGGGCGGCAAACCGCCTGCGCCGCGGCCGCTCGCTCGCTCGCGGCGGCGCCCGGCCTGCGCGCGCAGACGGCGCTGCGCTGCGCCGCGCCGCGCCGAGGCCCTCGGCGCTGCGCTGCGCCTCCCGCACCCGCGCGGGGCGCGCACAGCGCGCGCGCTCGCTGGAGCGGATCCTGATCGATCCTGCGCGCAGGCGCCTCCCTCCACCTGCGACCTCGCCTCGAGGCCGCGCGCAGACTGCGCGCGTGCGTGCGCGTGACCGCGGGCGGCGCTCGCGCTGCGTGCCTGCGCGCGTGCCTGCGCGCGCGCGTCCCTGTCTGCGTGCGAGCGAACGAGCGAGCGAGCGCCGCTGGCGCCGGGCGTGGATTCCCGCGCGCCTCGTATCCCCTCTCTTTGACTACGTCTTCTCCGACGTGGTCGCCTGCATCTTCTTCTCCGCCATCTCCTTCTTCTTCTTCACGACACGCGTTGTCGGCCAGACCCTGCTGGAGTTCGATCGTCCTGCGCGAGTCTCGCGAGTGGTTGATCGACCCTCGTCTGAACGCAGCGCAAGGTAGACTAAGATAGCAATTCGCAACGTGCAGCAGCAGCAGCAGCAGCAGCAACGACAACAACCGCCAACAACACCAACAACACCAACACAGCGGGAACCTCAGGCAGGATGCAGGGCATGTCACGGCTGAACCGCGATAACCTGGATCCGGACGTGCTGGCCATTTCGCAGGGCAACCTGGACGAGGTGCGCGAGCTGGTGCCGCGCGTGATGGAACAGCTGGAGGCGGACCGCGAGAACGTGGTGCGTAGCGGCAACCACCAACACATGGTGAACATTGCGGCGGATACGGAGCGCTACCTGCACGATCTGCAGAGCTGGGCGAGTCGCGCTGAAGACCTGCTGGAGCAGCAAGCCGCCGAACAGGCGCGCGGCGCGAGCGCAGGCGCTGGCGCCAACGACGACGACGACGAGGAAGACGACGACGACGACGACGACGATATGATGGACGACGAGGAGGACGACGGCAACCACAATGGCAACGGCGCAGGCGCGCGCAAGGGCCCTACCGCGGGCGGCGCGGCGCCGGGAGGGCCCGGTGCTCCGTCCGCAAACGCCGCGCAGGCGCCCGCTGCACCGGGAGCAGGCGGCGCGGCCGGCGGCAAGGGCGGCGTGGAGCAGGAGCTGCAGCGCGCGGTTGTGCAGCGCGGGCGGTTCCCGGTCTCCACGCCGCACGGCCAGCGCGCCATGGAGGGCCTCACAGACGGCGCCAACTACTTTGTCTTTGAGCGTGTCATCCGCGACACCATCTACGGCAACATCATCCGGTCCGTGCGCGCCATGCACAGCGGGGACCACCTGGCACCCACCGAACAGCAGGTCGCCATCAAGGTCTTCCAGCGGTCGCTTGTCGCGTCTGGGCATGCCCGGGGTGGGCAGCCCGTGCAGGAGAACCCGCTCAACGAACTGGCCTTCCAGCAGCGTCTCAGCAAACCGGGTCACCGCTGCGTGCTCAGCCTGCTCGGCTGCTTCGAGGACAGAGACTACCTGTACGCTGTGCTGCCGCTCGCCGGCACCGAGCTTTTCGACATTATCGCCACGCGCGGGCCCTACTCGGAGGCGCGTGCGCGCCCATTATTTCGCGACATGCTCAGCGCGCTCGTCTACGTTCATGAGCACGGCATCGCGCACCGCGACGTCTCGCCCGAGAACTTCCTCATGGACCTCGAGACCGGCACGCGCCCAATTCTCATCGACTTCGGCCTCGCCACCAAAATGACGCCCGCCACGCCCAACATGGCCGGTCAGGATCTCGACCGCCCCCAGGTCTGGGCGCCCATCCGCCACACCGGCTTCGTTGGCAAGGTGCTCTATGCTGCGCCCGAGATGTGGGGCGACCGCCCCTACGACGGGCCTTCCGTCGACCTTTGGAGCGCCGCCGTCACCCTCTTCGTGTGCATCTTTCAGGCGCCGCCCTGGGAGCGCGCGCGCGCCTCGCGCCGCCGCGATGGCTACGTCAACATCGTGCTGCAGCACCAACTCCGCGGCGTCCTGCGCACCTGGAACTTCCCCGCTTCCGACTCCCTCATCGACCTTCTCCAGGGCATCTTTCGCGAGGACCCCAAGGATCGTTTCTCCCTTCAGACCGTGCTGCAGCATCCTTGGCTGCACGAAGACGTATAAAAAGTGCCACAGCGCCGCGGCCCACCCGAGTGGAAAGGGTAGAGACCACAAAACACACAACGAGCGAGCTCGCAGACCGCCAAAGAATGGGGCAACGGCAAAGAACGTGCTCCAAGCCAGAAGACTTGGCCAGAGGACGTGGCCAGAGGACGTGGCCGGAGGACGAGGCCAGAGGACGTGGCCAGAGGACGTGGCCGGAGGATGAGGCCAGAGGACGAGGCCAGAGGACGTGGCCAGAGGACGTGGCCGGAGGACGTGGCCAGAGGACGTGGCCAGAGGACGTGGCCAGAGGACGCGGCCAGAGGACGCGGCCAGAGGACGCGGCCAGAGGACGTGCAGAGACCGGGAACGTGTAGTTCTCGGCCGCGACACGCCTTTCGCGACCAGAATCCACAGCTACCGCCAGATTCTACCAATGACGAGAACATTAAAGAACTCTTGCGACCAGGACCTGGACCCGGACCTTCACAACTTCATGGACTCCTAACAAGAACAAGAACAACAACCACGACAACGACAACGACAGCTACACCACAACGCAACCATTTTTCATCATGCCTTTGCTCAGCAACCTCCTTCTGACACGCAGAGAATGCGTCCGTCGATTCACGTGCATCAACAGTATCACCATCATGTCTCGTTTTCTGGCGCGCGAAGCCCGTATTCGCCGTAGAATGCGCTTGACTCAACTCTCTGCATGTTCTTCTTTCACGCCATGAAGGTGTCAGCCGGAACGTGCGTTCACCCGATTTCATTTCATGTCCGTTCGGGACTTGTCGCACCATTTTCAAAAACAACATCAACAACAAATTGTTTGCTTCCGCCTCACGAGCAGACTGTCTGCGACATCGGGTTCGCCATCACAAAGGGGGCTCCTCCTCTCCGCCCGAGAACTGCTTGCGTACGGCCTTCGTGCTGGGGCCAATCATACGCGAAAAGCGCGGGAAGCGCGAGGCGGCGCCGGCCTGACGGCGGTGCTTCTCCAGACGAATCTGCTCCTGGAGCTCTTCGCGCTCACTGTGCAGCTGCGCAATCTCGGCGCCGCCCTCAAACTCGGAGCGCTTGGCACGCTCTTTCTGGAGCGCCTCGCTGGACGTCATGACCATGCGCGTGACGACGTTGTACTCATCGTTCGGGTCGTACGTGACGTTACGCTCCATGTTGTACAGCTTGCCTTCGTCGATGTACGCCTTGTCACGCTGCCACCTGCGCCGAAAATACAACATGAGCATGCCGAGGCCACACAGCAGGGCAAAGGCACTGCCGCCGGCGATGCCACCATAGATGACGAGCCTGCCGTCGTCGTTCGGGTCCGACGTCGGCGGGACCGCCGGCGCCGACGTAGGCCTCTCCGTGAGCGGGATCACGCGCAGAGCGCGCGGCGCTGCGGCAGACCATGCCGCATCGGTCACGAAGACCTCCGCGGCGTACAGGGTGGTGTTGGTGCCCGTCAAGTTGGAGCTCTCAGGCAGCAGCACGTAGTCCACGTCAAAGCTGCAGTTGGACCCGGCACACACGTACACGTCAAAGGTACCCGGGATATCGGACGCCAGACCCGCAACATAGGTGCCGTCGCCCATGTCCACAATCTCGCCCTCAATGACCGCCGGCGTAGACTCGCCACCGAAGTACGTGGTGAGCTCGCGACGCCGGAGCTCGTTCGGCTGAGGCGTATCCTCGAGGCGCTCCACCAAAATCACACGGAGAAGGTCCGCGTCGCCGCCATACGTGATGTCGTTACCGCAGGCATCCCTCAGTTGCACAGTGACGCCGCCGTGCGTCTCGCCGTCGCCCGGGATGAGCATCGGATCGCCCAGCTCAACACCGTCCTCAAAGTCCGCCGCGACCGTGTCGTTCGCGCTAACGCTGACGGTCTCCAAGGTGAAGTCGAGCACGCGGAGCGAGGCAGGGTCTGCACTAGAGGCGGTGGTGAAGCCAACATACGCATTGCGGTTGCCCAGGATGTCTTCGATGGTGAAGTTGTCCTCACGCAGGTACAGCGAGTCGTCCACGTAGACCTGCAACCAAGCCGGCGTGGCCAGATATTCGACGCGGATGCGGTGCGTCTCATTGACGATGCGCATGGAGCGCACGATGCTGTCATAGACGCGCTTCGAGTTGAAGCCAACCCCGATCTCGCCGCCCAGCTCGTCTGCATAGTGCACCGCCACGGACTGCTCGGAGCAGCCGCCCGTTGCCCGGTCCATGCACAGGTCGAAGACCACGGCCACGGCATTCTGGAGGTAACGATAGTTGAGACCAGCGCCGACACTCACGGCTAGGTCAACTAGGCCGGCGTCGCGGTCATGCAACACAAAGGCAAAACCTTCGCTGAGACCGCCCGGTGGCAACTCGACCTCGAACTCCGCCACAAAGCCCGCGCCCACATTCTGCTGCTTTGACAAGTAGGCCGAGGCCGCCGTGTTCGGAGATGCCCCCTCAGTGCTCAGGTGGAGCTCGTCGCCCTCTTCACCGTCCACCATGGCAGCAGTGCCAGCGAGAACCCAATCGGCGCCAGCGGCGGCCTGCGACGTCCAGGCGAACGATGACGATCCAGACTCGACCACGTTGCACGCGGAGGCCAGCGTGGTTGTCAGCTTGAAGTTAGACTGCGTCAAATGGCGTTCCGCATGGAAGATGTCAAATGAGTACGTCCCGTTCAGTTCAATCCCAGCCTGGCTGACGATGTTGTCCAGGTGAACGGAGGATGAATAGGGCTCGTGCAGGCCGCCGAGATCCACGGCCAGCTCGCCGTTAATGAAGATCCAGAGGTCATCGTCTCCTTCGAACTCAAAGAACTCGCCGCCGCGGTACTGGAAGTAGGTGTGAATCTCACTCGTGAACCAGAATTTGGCCTGGTACACCGCACTGGGGCCCGTGTACCCGTCGTAGCTGTTGGGCCACACCGGTGCCTCCTCCCAGTTGCTGTACTCACTCTGCGACAATGTATGCCACTCTTTGAGCGGGATATAGTGCGGGTTCGAAGTCGACGAGATGTCTTCGTCAAGGCCTTCCTCCGAGTAAAAAATATATGTCTCGCTCCCCGGGCGGTAAGTGAGCTGCATCTTCCGACCCACACGCTTGTTGTAGCGCTTGTCGTCGTTGAACCAGGACGTGAAGTACGTGACGTTTGACATTGAGTAGAAACCCGTGGAAGTCAAGTGCTCCCCGCACCGCGGAAGATCGCAGGCCTGAACCTTTGGCAGGCCCGAGCTTGCTTTGGCAGTCTGATACGCTACGGTCTCCTTCAATGATGGCGAGCCTGGGAGCCCGCAGTCCTCGCCGCGCATGCAACTGACGCCAGGATACAGCTCATGGTCGGTACCCTGGTTGCGCGCCTCAAAATCCGGGTGTCCACTGATCTCGCCAGCCCAGAGAGCCTCTGGGTACGGGCAGAACTCCGCAAGCGTAGGATAATCCCCGGACGGATAATGCTGGATTGCGATCTCAGCTGATGGACTCACGTCCGGGGTTGCTGCATCAAACCAATAATCTGGAATGCTTCTGTCCTGGTCCGTCGTCGATTCCCACGCGCTCTTGTATTCCGACTCGCGCATGCACGCCGCCGGCAAAAAGTCGCGCACTGTCATGCTAAACACGAGCGGCTCCTGTCCGCTCGCCGCGCCCACGCTGGCTGCCACCGCCACCGCCATCACGGCCGTCGCCGCCACCCCCGCCATCTTCATGGCCTCACCCAGCCAGCAGTGGTGAGCAGAGCGCACGTCCAGCGCGCGCGCAGCAAGCAGGCGCAGAGGGAGAAGTACGCGCGCCGCGCGGGACACCCGCCCGCTCGCCCCCTGCAGCCAGGCAGTGCAGGCTGCCTGCCGCCTGCTCGGACGCCTCCACGCCGCCCGCGACCGCGCGAGCCCTTGCGAGCCCGCGACCGCCCGCGCGCCGCCGCCCTCCGCCGCCGCCGACCGCGACTGCCGCCGCCGCGCGCGCCGCGCCGCGCCGGCCGGGCGCGCGCCACTTCTGGTTCTGCCCGTGCGTCTGCCTGCCAGCCAGCAGCGGCCCGATGTGGCTTTGCTTTGCTTTTCGAAACCTGGGCGCGCGCGCGTTCGAAATTCAAATTCAAACGCGCCGCCCGCGCAGCAGCGCGGCCACCGCGCCGCGCCGCGCGCCGCGCCGCGCCGCGCAGACCTGCTCCAGCGCCGCCTGCGCGCGCCCGGCCCGCGCGAGGCTCCGCGTCGGCCGGCCGGCCAGCGGCCGAGCCCGGGGCGAGCGAGCGAGCGAGCGAGCGAGCGAGGGAGCGAGGGACTTCCGGGCCTTCCTAGCTGTCCGTGGCTGCCCCGGCCACGGCGGACATGCCGCTGCCGCGGTCTTGACTCCTAGGAATGGCATGTCGTCTTGGGAGTGCCCGGCGGGGGCACGCGGGGCGTGCATGATTCGCGTGCGTACGACCGGGTGAGAGCGAGCTGGCACGCGGTGAGAGCGAGCCTTGCACGCCGCCGCGCTTCGTCGCTGCGCGTCGCTGCGGTCGCTGCTCGTGAACTGTTCGTGCTCTGAGGACGCTCTGCCAGGGAGTGCTCGCGGCCGCCCGGCGGCGGCGGTCCACGCGAGTGGCAGTGCTGCGCTGCTCGCCTGGCCGGGACGAGGCACCGAGATTGTGGCCGTGATTAACTTGTGGACTGCAGTGTGGCTGGAACCGTGGCACTGCATGGCGGGTACCGCAAATAGGTACCACATGCTCTTTGTCTGGTGCTCGGGGAAGTACGTTGCTTGCTGTTGCTGCCTGTTGCTGTGAGGCTGACGGTACGTGCAGTTGTCGTCGTGCTGGCTAACTTAGGCCTAGCGCCCGGGCCAGGCCTACCAGCAGGGTGCATGTTGCCGTGTCGCCACGAGGTGGCGGAGGCCTTTGAGCAGGCTAGGCCTTAGTTCTAGCAAGCCTAATGGTGAAGACACTTCAAAAATAATGACTGTGCCAGCCTGAGACGAGCAAAGAAAAAAGCGGCCTAGGAGAGAAGTGCTCGAAGTAGGAGAGAAGTGCTTCAAGTGCTCCAAGTGCTTGGGCATGGCAAGTTCTCGATTGATGCCGTGCTTGGGCATGGCAAGTTCTCGCTTGATGCTGTGCTTGGGCATGGCAAGTTCTCGCTTGATGCCGTGCTTGGGCATGGCAAGTCCTCGCTTGATGCCACCGCAAGTTCTCGCTTGATGCCACCGCCGACAAAGAGCAAAAGAGAAATGTACATCGTGACAAAGACAGAAGAAGGGTGAAAAAGGCCTTGGAAGAGCTTGGTCTCGTTGCTTGCGGCTTCAATTCAATGAGAGCATCACGTGCGCTTGATGAAAGAGATGTTGGTGGCGGCAGAGGAGGAGGAGGCGGCGGAGACGAGGTTACGGCGCTGCTGCGGCTGGTGGGCCGCGGCGGCGACGTTGAAGGAACGGCGCACGACCTGGGCCGGGAGCATGAGCTGCTCGGCGAGGTGCGTGAGCTTGGAGTCGACAATCTTGATCTCAACGCGGCCCTCGGCGTCCGTGCTGGTGGTGCCAATGCGCTCGCGGACGCGAGGGTCAGTGGCAGCCTTGGAGAGCACTCCAAAGGTAATATCCTGCAGCGTGGCGCGCGAGGTCTCGGCGTTGGCGAGGACGAGGCGGTCGTCGTTCGCCACGGAGAGATCGAGGTCGAGCTTGTCATTGAACCTGCGCAGCCAGGGGTGCTCGAGAAGGTGCGCGGCGTCCCAGCGCTCGGCTGGGTCGAGCGCCAGCATATGGTGGAGAAAGTCGCGCAGGTCGTCCGAGGGCGAGACGACCTGCTGGCTCTGGCCCAGCAGCGGCGACTGGTGCAGGACCTCCTGCGGGAGCTCCAGGTCGCGGCCGGAGTTGTAGCGCTCCAGCAGCTTCCAGTACACCGAGGAGCCCTGGCCGGGCTCCGGGCCGTCGCCCGTGCTGGCGCCGCCCGTGGAGGTGACCGAGGACTGCCGAGGGCGGCCCAGCGTCGTGCTGGACATGGGCTGCGGCAGCGGCGCCTGGCTGCCGCCGTCCTGGTCCGCGCCCTCGCCGGGCGCGTCGCCGGGCGCGTCGCCGGGCGCGGCGGCGCTCTCCGTAGCGAAGAGGGGCCAGGGGAAGTCGCCGAAGAAGACGGTGAGCAGCGAGAGACCGAGCGACCAAATGTCGCTCGGGAAGGCGTGGCCTTCGCCGCGCAGGCGCTCGGGCGACATGTACTTCATGGTGCCCGCAAAGGTGCTGGCCATGCCGTCCTTCTCGAGCTGCTTGGAGAGACCAAAGTCGGCGAGCTTGACCTGGGAGCGCGAGTTGATAAGGATGTTGGCTGGCTTGATGTCCAGGTGAACGTGGCTGTGTTCGTGCAGAAAAGCGAGCGCGCGCAGCGCGCTGCGCGCAATGAGCGCCAGCGTCAGCTCGTCCACCACGCCCGTGCTCTGCAGCAGGCTGGCGGTGGAGGACGTGTACTGGTTCGAGGAGGAGGAGGAGGAGGAGGCGCCGAACGCCGGCGACGCCGAGCCGCCCGTCACGTTAATGGAGGCGCCGGCCGCCAAGCCGTAACCGTTGCGCGAGGTGCCGGAACCGTGCGTCATGACCGTGTCATTGGACGACTGGCGCGAGCGCAGGCGGCCGAAGCCGCGCGCCTTGCGGCTGCCGCCGAAGAAGGACCGCGCATGCACGTCGGCGGCAAGCTGCGCCTGGTTGGCGGCATGCTTAAGGCGGCCCAGGAGGTCCTGCAAGCTGCCGCCGTCCATGAGCTCCATGACCAGGCAGACGCTCTGCGTGTCCGAGTCCAGGTACGCCTCGTGCATCCACACAATGTACGGGCATCGATGCTGATCTGAGAGCCCTGCGCCCCCCAGCGCCTTGTACAGCGTGTTGAGCTCACGCACAGCCTGGTGCCGCGCGCCGCGGTTCGTGAAACGAATCTCCTTGACGGCACACAGGTTGAAGTTGCTCAGGTGAAGCGCCGCCGACACCGTTCCGGACACGCCCTTGCCGAGCTCCGCGTACCGGAAAAGGTCGTCCTTGACGCGCCCGGAGTCCACGGCATCCTTGCCTTCGGCGCCCAGGCCGG
Organism: Thraustochytrium sp. TN22; assembly: GCA_013306675.1. Lineage (NCBI taxonomy): Eukaryota > Bigyra > Thraustochytrida > Thraustochytriidae > Thraustochytrium > Thraustochytrium sp. TN22. Next base: position 5,051 of record JABLUY010000145.1, on the reverse strand, counting down.
CCTCCGTCACGAGAATGCCCTGCATCTCGATAGCCGTATCGCCCACGAACCGGAAGGTCTTGGAGTCCGCGGCCAGCCCGTTTAGCACGCTTGACGACTTGCTCGCGTCGCTCTGCGCCAGCGACCAGATCGTGTCGGAGTTGCCCATTTGCTGCAGTCGCTGCCGCTGCGAGGCGTCGCCCTGTGACGACTGCTGCCGTCGGAGCGCCTGCGCCAGCGACGGTCGCTTCCCCGCCTCGGTGCCAGGACGAGGCTGCTGCTGCTGCTGGCTTTGCTGCTGCTGGCCTTGCAGGGCAGCCGCGGCATCCTCGGCCACAAACTTGAGCGACATGGGCTGAAGCGCTGGCAGCGCCTCCAAGGACGATGTGGTCGCGTCGGCCTCCTTGGACTGTGTCTGCATGCCTGCCGCCCGCTCGGGTCGCGCGTTCTTGGTGCCGGCGTGCAGGAGCGCCAGCGCGCTCACCGAGTGCATCACGCTGTGCATGTCGGCACCAGCGCCGACGGGCTTGGCGATGAGCTCTACCTGCGGGATGCCGCGGCGCACCTCGCCATCCGCCTTGAGGCGCACGTTGGCCTTGGCCGCGCCGTCCTCGCCCTGCTCAAGGTCCAGGACCGTGGCTGGCAAGTAGCGGCTGGCCTGATAATCCCAGACGCCAACGCTGTCGCCAATGTTGTACTTGGCAGCGCTCATGACCTCGGTGCCGACGCTGCGCGAGGAGATGACGGCGTCGAGCTCCTTGATAATGTCGTGAAAGCTTGGGCGTACGTCCGGACTCTCGTCCCAACAGCGCCGAATGAGACCGACGAGCTGCGGGTCGACGTCCACGGAATCGTCAATCTCGGGGCGGTAGTGGTTGTAGCGCACCTCGTAGAAGAGCTTGGGCACCGTCCAGTTGCGCGGATGAGGCTGGCGCTGGTACATAATCTGCCAAAGCACGAGGCCGTAGCTGTAGACGTCGATCTTGTTGGTAATGCCCTCGTTCTCGCGCAGCAGCTCGGGCGCCATGTACGCCGGCGTGCCCTGGTGCTTGACAGAGTCGAGCTTATCGTTGGGGCCCATGGTGAACTTGGCGATGCCCAGGTCGCAGATCTTGGCGTGGCCGGCCGTGTCAAGGAGCACGTTCTCGCACTTGACGTCGAAGTGGATCATGTGGTTGTCGTGGATGTAGGCCATGCCGGCGGCAATCTGACGCGCCACCAGCAGCTTGCGCGCGAGGCTAAAGTCCCTAAAGGACAGGTTGAGCGACTTGGGCGTGCGCATGATGAGGTCTTGCAGACTGCAGGCCGCGAGCTCCATGACGACGAGGAAGCGGCGGCCGCCCGTGTCGCTACTCACAGCGCGCGTGCAGCCAAAGAGGCGAATCACGTTCGGGTGGCGCAGGCGGCGCAGGTTCTTGACCTCGGCCAGCATCTCGTCCGAGGTCTCACCCACGCCCATACCCACGAAGAGCTCGTCATCGTGCAATGTGTCATCCGCCAACTCGTGCTCCGGCAGCTGTTGCGGCAAGGTGCCGGGCGTGCCAGGCGCGCTGAGCAGACCACCCCCAGTCAGGTGGCCGTTGCCGTCCACCGAAGCGGAGCGAATCGATGAGTGCGTCGAGGCGTCCTCGAGCGAGCGCAGGCTGGGCGCATCGCCCGGCGTCAGCTCGCTGTTGCTGCAGGTCGAATTGGACCGCGCCGTGCTGCTGCTGCTCAGGTAGCGCGGCGGCAGCGCCGTGCGGCTGTAGACGCCAGCGCCGTTGGCGCCCGCCGCGCTCAGGCGGTGGCGCGACCCGACGCTACTCGCGTCGTTGCTGGCGCCCGACATCTGGCGTGACATGTTGTACGACCGCATGTAGCCGGCCATGGGCCGCGCGTTGCGCGGGAAGAGCTCCTTGACCGCGACGTCGGACCCGCAGTACGTGGCCTTGAAGATGCGCCCGCTGCCGCCCACGCCGATCACAGGGCCCAAATCGAGCTGGTCCAGCTCCACGGCCAGGCCCTCGAGGCCGGACGAGTTCGTCCCGTCCGAAGAACCATCCGTGGAGAATCGCATCAGGTCCGTGCCGAGGCGCGAGCCGCGCGAGTCACGGCCCATGCTGGAGTTCGACTCGTACACGCGGAACGTGTCCGCCGGGCGAAAGTCATTCGCGCTGCTCGTGCCGGTCTTGGACGAGCTTCCGGTGTACGAGCGCTCCTTGGGTAGGGTCGCAAGGCCGGCGGTAGCGCGGCGCTTCTTCTTGTTCTTCTTGTGCTTGCGCCGCCAAAAGCAACCGATTGGGCAGCACACACAGAGGAGAACGCCCACGGCGCCAGCGGTATAGTAAAGGCCCATGCGCGTGTTCGCGTCCTCCAGGACGGCTACAGGCGCCAGCGTCGGCGAGGGCGTGGCGGTCGCGGCTTGGCGCAGCAGCGTGATGGGCACTGGGCACACCTCCTCGAAAGAGTTGTCGCTGCCCTCCGTGTCGCGATCGATGAGCGTGGTCGCCCCGGACTCCACCGCCGGCAGCGCGCCGTCCGCCGTCTCGTTCAGGCCCATGGAGGTCACCCACGATGGCGCGATGATGGTGCCGTTGCCGCCCAGCAGCCGCCTACGGCTCGCCGCGAGCACGGGTGACGCCGCCGTGTTACCGAAGAGAAAGACCAGGTAGTTGCGCAAGCTCACCTGGTAGACAGCTGTAGGTGACATGGTCGTGGGCGTCTGCGGCGCGAAGGTCGGCGCATCCGTCGGGCTCGAGGTCGGGGCCATGGTTGGACCCGCCGTGGGCGCCGTCGAAGGCGCCACGCTCGTGAGCGCCGTCGAAGGCGCCACGCTTGTGAGCGTGCCATTGCCGTCGTCCTGCAGCGCACGGCGGCGCAGGGACGTGGGCGCAGGCGAAGGGGCGATTGAGGTCTCGTTCAATCCGACGTCAGTCTCATTGAAGTCTGCCGGCGCGACGCTGGGCGCGAAGGAAGGCGCCAGTGACGGCATGGCGGTCGGTTTCGGCGTGGGCCGCGCGGTGGGCCGCGCCGTGTTGTACGTCGTATACGAGTCCACGGTAACGGTCATGTCCACGACGCAGAGCGTGCGGAGGCCGTCGACCGGGCCCAGGACCCCGCCCGCCACGGCGCGGCAGGTCTCCGGGAGAATGACGGCTTCTGGAACGAGCTGGCTGCCGTCGAGGTCCTCGATGAGAAAGGCTAGCGTGGGCTCCTCCACGACGTTCTCGCCGGCGACGGCGGGCGTGAGCCCGAGCACCTCGGCTGTCAGCGTGCGATTGTAGATAAGCTCCTGCAAAAGGCAGCGCAGGTCCGTGACGATGCCAGCTTGGGAGCCCTCCGCTTGCAGCACGCGCGAGCGGCGGCGGCGGCTGTTCGGCGTGGACTGCGCCCCGCTCGTGGACTGCACGGCGGTCGCGGCGGACGTTGGCTGCACCGTGCCCACGCCAGGACCTGCGGTGGCGACGGTGGGCGTAGGCAGCGCCACAGGCGAGGGCGCGGGGGTGGCCGACGTCGGGCTCGCGCTGGGAATCAGGGTGGTTGGCTCCGCCGTGGGGTCCTCGACGAAGCTCTGGGTGGCCTCGTTCCAGGAGGCGTCGAAGCCCATGTAGAACTGCACGTGCAGCGCTCGGAAACTTGTGCGCGTGGGTGCCATGGTGGGCGCCGCCGAGGGACTTTCAGAGGGCGCCGCCGTGATCGGGGCCAACGTCGGCCCCCGCGAAGGCGCCGGCGACGGGGCGAACGAAGGTTGCTGGGTCGGCCTCGACGTGGGCTGGAGCGTCTGTACGATAGGGTCCGTGTACTGGCTCGTGCAGAGGCCACCCCGGACGAAGTTGCCGTCGTCGTCAATCTCTGTCGGGCACCAGCCGTCGATGGAGACTCCAAACTTGGCATTGACGTAGGCGATCATGTCGGCAAACTGCGCGCTCCACTTGCTCTCCGCTTTGTACGCGATGCAGTTGTCGTATGCATCGTAGGACCCCTTGTTGAAGGATTCAGGCGTGACGCAGACCGAGTTTCCAACGGACTCTTCCAGCACCATATCCCGGGCGCGCCTCCGGTCGGCCTTGACGTCCCACGACACCCGCGTGGTGTTCCACAGCTGGTGAATGCCGCCATGCGCACGAAAGTCGCTCCCGGTGGCGTCTTCGCTGCCAACGAGGTCCTCTGAGGGCAACGCGCCGAGTGACGGCACGAAGGAGGTGGCGGAGCACGAGCAATAGAGCCAGGCCCTGCGCGACGAGAGCGAGGCGCCGTTTGTGGACGACTTGTTGTAAAGCTGGCTCACCGGGCACCACAATGGATGCTGCAGCGCGCCCGTCTCCAGGTACGGCGCGAAATCGCCTTCTGTGGAGGTGCACGTGTACGCGCTGAAGGTGGTCTGCGGCACGGTCACGCCTGTCGTTGGGTCTCGGTAGCTTGCGTATATCCACGCGCGCTCCTCGCACTTGATGGTTTGCTTTTGCTCGTCGGGAATTTCTGAGTACTGCGTGCCCGCGTAGATGGGGCTGCACTGAACCGTCACCTCGTCGCGCGCGACCTCCCAGGCCCGCCCGGGCGCGCTCGAGGCCGCCAGCGCCACCACCACGGCCACCGCGGCCCACACGGCGCTCCCGCTGCGCGTCGGCCGCTGCCGCTTGCGCCGTCGCGGCTCCTCGACGGCCGCCGGCGCCTGCTGCTGCACGCGCTGCTGCTCCTCCTCCAAGCCCATGGTGGTCACCACCAGGCGGGTCTGGCGCGCCGCACTCGCGGCCCGCGGGGAGGAAGGGGCGAGGGGCGAGGGGGGGGGGGGGGGAGGTCCGGCGAGCGGCGGTCGTCGTCGTCGGCGGCGGCGGCGGCGGAGACGGCGGAGGCGGCGGCGCTCCGGCGCTGGCCGGCCCGGCACGCGCGGCGCTGCCGGGTTCGAACGAACCGAGACCGCGCGGGCTGCGCCTCCCCTGAGGCGCGCCGCGGGCTGCGCTACGCGCTCTGCCGCGGCTCGAGGCGGCGCTGCGCGCGCCGCTGCGCGCGCGCGCGCTCTGCCGCGGCCCCGCGCGCCCGCGCGAGCGAGCGAGCGAGCGAGCGTGCGTGCGTGCGTGATGGGCGAGCCTTTC